>OU015497.1:103145342-103282842 GCA_907164885.2 Dolomedes plantarius | reverse complement strand
TTTGAAAATAGGATTTCCTGAAACATGCTCATCTCTCCCGTAAATTGTAACAACGCACTAATTGCTGCTGTTTTAAAATCTCTGTCTATTATCGAGAGTAAGGAAATTAACTCGCTGAAATGTCTATCACAAATATACTTCCTATATAGGACACTTTTTTATACAAAAAAGGGTTGTTATGGAAATGTACATATGGGTTAGAAATATTTTATGTTCGAGCAGATTGTGAATAAATTTCACTTCAGCACATCACGAACGAGTTCAAACCAATACGCCAATGGCGTGTCAAAGCACGCTGAATCTGAAACAAAGTAAAGTATAATTGAATTACATTATTGACTAATATGAACTCTTTATAACCCTATTCATAATTTATTCCAAGTTCGTGAGACAAATATTCAGAACATTCCATCTAAAAACCATTTACACCCAGATGCACGTGTTCTGTTCCTTTTGTTCTAAGTTGAAGTTAAAAGTTTCAGCAACAGTTTATTACATTTAGAAGTTGCGTGCGTTGAAGAGAGCTTGCTGTTTATTTATTTGTTTGGGTCTATTGTTTTTGATTTTGCCGAGGAATGTGAAAAGTTGTGATGTATCAAACACGCATTGTTCCGAAAATTATAGGTATTCTTTTGCAAATGCTCTTAAATATTACACCAGAGAAAATAAAAAATAACTATTATTTAAAATTACATTTTACGCACAATTTATAGCACAATTTCTGTCTTTAGAATTAAGAAGTATTGGGGGACTCTAAGTGGGATAGATAAGGATTTCTAAGTGTGTAAATTTGAAAGCAGTAAAACGTGAATATTGTTATGTACGTAACTAAAAGTTCTGTAATTAACGTTTTGTGATTGAATGAAGTGAAGTGAAGAAAATTTGGTATATCCCTGTCCTACATTGAAATTTTTTTAGTCAAATGATTTTAATAATTTCGGACATTGTATTGTTATATATATATATATGTGTGTGTGTGTGTGTGTACGAGTGGCATTTGTATATCAAATGGTATTACAAACAGGGGTGTGCTATCCACTGCCCAGGTTTTTTTGCAATTCTTGACATTTCAATAAATCTTAATAATCATATTTGCATAATCTTCTCAAAATATCTCCAAAAATGTAACATACGCTTACCGTTTTATTCAGGATCTCTGAGTAAGCTAGAATTCTTTCTAACATTGCAATTCACATATAAATATTTTTTTCGTGAATAGAGGGAATATTTCAGCTTGTGGACTGCTAGTTCGGGGTGGTATCAAAGACCAGGCCTCGATGTTAAAAACTTCTATTACAAAAAATGTAATTCCGACCAAGATATTAATCCTGGACTAGCATTTTTAAACAGTACTTAAATTCGAAGCCATTTCTATTTTTTCATCTATTGCCAAATATAACAACAAAGACCTTTAAGTCTCGTGCGTAAATGTTAAAAATATTGCACCTCTTAGAACTGAAAATATGAAAATACTAGCCGGGCTTCGCCCAGGTATCGAATCACTTGACACCCGAATCACAGTTCAATTGAATTCAAATTTTGTTTTCAATTTTAATTGCCAAATATCCCCAAAAATTCAGTACATCTTCAAATTATCTATTTATGATTAAAAGGTTTGAATTAAAAAGTATGAAAGATAGAAAAGGAATGAAAAATTAGACACCTTTCTTTTTATGATGAAACCCTTCGATGAAACCTTTCTTTTTAGTGATTCAGTGATTCTTTAGTGAGAATCAGGCTGTGAAAGAATCGCGCTTTGTTTACATCGTCAAAGATGCATGATCTCACTGGAGATGCCTCGTTAGAATCCAAATAACTCTAAAACTATTGAAGTAACAGATTAAGTGTACGCAGAAAAAAATTATCAGTTTTTAAAGCTCTTTCTAAATATGTAAAACTTATGTACTTTCATGAAAAAAAAAATTACATCGGTTTCGAGATTTTCAAACATGGCCGAATTTTATAAAGGATGTCATACTGGAAACGATTCACCCGGAATTGTTCCCCCGACCGACCGGCCGACAAAGTTTTTCTTTTTTTTATACAGATAAGTTGTGAGAATAAACATCCGCATTCTTTAAAGTTACATTTCCCACACACAAAGAATGCTCTAATTATAACATCACAAAAACATCTTTTTTTCTCTCCTGCCTCCTTCTATTGGCATCTTACATATGAGGCGGTGAAAGGTAAAGTGGTGTAAGTCAGTAAGTCAAGTGGTGTAAGCCAAAAGAGTTTAACTGCCAAACCTACAAAAAATTCCACCATAAATTGAACAAATTATAGTTCATAACAATTATTATAATATTGCAAATAATAACTATTTACAATTCCACCATAAATTGAACATGGAGATTACATATTTGACCCCAAATGAAAAAAGTTGAAAATGTGACTTACACCACTTTGCCTTTCAACGCCTCATATAATGGAAGCCTAACATATAGATGCACATACATACATACATATGCGATATAAAATTCTTGAAATGAATAGAAACTTAATAAATCATATATATTTTATGCTAACAAATAAAGCAGAATTGTGCACTATTGTTTACTATACAAAGATACAAACAAGGAGATACAGAGTTCTTGTAAACAGATTTACTGAAAACAATGTCTTCAGTTGTTTATACTGTTTATCTTCTGGGGTGATAAACAAGTGGCCCTGAATAGCTGGATACTGGTTAATGTTTCCTTGACGCCCGGTGGCGTAGTGGTTAAAAGCTTCAAGCTGCCACACCACGTGTCCAGAGTTCGACCCTGCGACTGGACACGGTCGACTCGGCCTTTCAACCCTTGAGTGGGTCGATAAAATGAGGGCCATTTATATATATATATATATATATATATATATAATGTATGTTATTATATGTAAGTATACAAATGCTACTACTTTAAGAAATTTTCCTCTAAAAAAGCATAAATATTAATAATAATGTCAAGAGAATTATAAAAAAAATTGGTTCGAGATTTTAAATACTTTAATTATATTTTCTTCCTCTGTTAAATATTGTCAGGGCGTTGCTCTCTCTCTCTCTCTCTCTTTATATATATATATATATATATATATATATATGCTTAGAACATATTCGAATATATTGCTTACTATATTCGAAAGGTTTAGAAATATAATAAGCAATATACACTCATGGACAAAAAAATTAGCGCACCAAGAAATAATTGCGGGATCGTAACGAAACTTGCAATGAAGGTACATGTCGGGGAGATATGCAAACGATTAGAAATGCAGCGTGATTGCGCATTACGTATAGCCGGTAGAGGGCGTTGAACATCGTACTCTGTGGCGTATAAAACAGGTAACCAAAGCTTGTTTGAGTGTGCTGAATCATTTACAATGGAAGAGCTGAGATAGACATGCCATTACGCCGTGTTCGAAGACAATATAAGCAGTTGTAGCAGTTTGAAAGGGGGATAATCGTCGGGATGATGGAAGCTGGGTGGTCAGCTAGGCGAGTAGCTCGTCAATTAGGCCGCTCTGATTGTGTTGTGAAGAGGTGTTGGGACCAGTGGATCCGATAGATGTAATGTACACGAAGACCAGGCTCAGGACGCCCTCGACAGACCAGTCGTCGAGAAGACCGCCACGTCGTAAGAAATGCACGCGTACAGCCAACTGCTTCATCGGCCGCCATCCAGGCACAGGTAGCACCTTCACTAGGGGCCTCTGTGTCTTCTCGAACCATACGAAGGCACCTGGCTGAAGGACAGTTGGTATTGCGGCGCCCATTACGTGTGCTACGCCCACCCATCGACACCTCCGTTTGGAGGTTTGCCGCGCACGAGGAAACTGGACTGCAGCGGAATGGAACCAGGTCGTCTTTAGCGACGAATCCAGATTCAATCTCGGCAGTGATGACAATCGTGTTCGTGTGTGGAGAGCCCGTGGTGAACGCTTCAATCCTGCCTTTGCTGTACAACGACACATCAGTTCCACAGCTGATGTGATGGTATGGGGTACCATTGCCTACAATACACGGCCACCCCTAGTATTGTTCCGTGGCACCATGACAGCCCAGCGGTATGTTCATGAAATCCTGCAACCACATGTGTTGCCACTCATGCAACGGCTCCCAGGAGCCATTTTTCAACAAGACAATGCTCGGCCTCATACGGCAAGGGTGTCACAAGACTGTCTCCGCACTGTTACTACCCTTCCTTGGCCTGCCCGATCCCCAGATTTGTCTCCAATCGAGCATATCTGGGATCATTTGGGACGACGAGTTGGGCATTCCACGAGTTTGAACGAACTAGAGGCAAGGTTACAGCAAATATGGAACGAAATGTCTCAAGACATCATACAGAACTTGTATGACTCAATGCCCGATCGTATCGCATCGTGCATTCGCGCTAGAGGAGGTCCAACGGAGTATTAACTCCTCCGTTCTTTTGCCTTTTTCTCTGAAATAAATTATCTTTTTTCTTTGATTTTCTTATCATTTACTTATATCAAAGTAGTCATTACGTATGTAAAATTTCGTTTCATTTTGACGACTCCTTCTTGGTGCGCTAATTTTTTTGTCCATGAGTGTATATAAATAATACTTTCGAATATATCGTTTATATTCGAAAGTTGCTTATCACTCTGGAGGTCCCACGGCAGATTAACCACCTGCCCAACACACAAGCTGTATGGCAACCCAAGCCTCCGGTCAAGAAAGCAGACCACCGGCCTGAGTCCACAATAGACTGTTTCGCCACTGGATAGTTAGATGTTTCCTTATCTATTTACTTGAACATTTTTTTAGTTACAAATGCTGGCAATTTGTTTTCGGTATTATTCCTGATGCGGTGCAATTATTACCTAAGATTGTTGCTTGAGTATCATTATGAAATCCATTTAAATTACTTCTTTATTTTATATTCGCTGCCTGCTATTTCATTTATATACTCTAAAGACACTTTTTTTCCGATCTTAAACATTAAATAGAAACAGTATTTTGTAATTGCAATTTAGTGCCGTAAGGTTAAAAAAAGGTGACGATAACTTTATTTTAAGAGTTTATACGTTAAAAGCTAAATTCAAGTGTAAATATATTTAGGGAATATATTTTTCCAAGTAAAATTTCATTTGAGTAACTTTGATCAATTTTTATTTCGTGAAATATTTTTACAGATAAACAAAATCTCAAGGGATTTATTTAAAAAAGGTTGCACAGGTTTCTATAATTTCGAGAAGAATATTTTTTAGGATGGAATCGGACAAAATACGCAAAATGCTCTTTAATTTTCAAATGGTTTATGCCAGGGTCTAATTTGTTTCTAAATTTAGAGTTTAAAGTAAAGATAATATATAAATTAATCTCATATTTTTTTTTTGTAGGTTGAATAAAAGCTTTTTTCTGCCACTCTGAACTTTAAAAGCACTTTGTAATTCCAAAACTGGAGGATAGTTTTAGGTTTTTCAGATAATGCATTTATTAGCTTAACATTCCTAGTATTCTATCGCAGTTTGCATTTTTTTTCAACCTTTAATGCATTGTTATATCATTTTCTCTGAGAACGATACTTAGTTTCAGAGCAATTTAATTAAAAGAACGACCATTATTAAAATTGAAACGTTATCCATTTGTGTTTGCCTGTTTTTCATTTCGCTGGAAGATGCATTCTATAAACAGATTTTCATTATCTCTCAATAAATTAATAAACATACTTTATCGTAAATAAATTTACTATTAAAGAGATTTAAGGAAAGTAGTTTTCATGAAAAAATGGGGAACTTTTCTTTAAAGAAAATTTGTATTATGAATAATCGCAGGATTCTTTGTATATAAAATAATTAAATTTTCATTTACTTGGATAATTACGCGGAGCTATTACTCTAATTATGATTGAACTCGCATCCATTTCTTTCATTAATTTTTTTTTCAGGAAGAAATGCAGAAATTTTTATTTTATATGAAAATTCCTGTTAATATTTTGGCCATCATATCAAAGACATTATTAAATATCAAAATTTTATCTTGGTAATATAAAATTAAGTAACTTTCATGCAACGATAATTTATATGTAGGACTGTAAAAGGAATTAACAATGATAACAAAATTTCGCCATATAGTCATCCAAAAGATTAAAAAACAACTCTTCATTACATACGCATATCTACTTAGCAGATCTTTTAGCTTATTATGCTTAACTTAAATTACTGGGTTTTTTTGGTTTTGTTTTTGGCTTTCGTGATGCGATTTCTAAATACATTTTAAAATCTTTGAATATTTTGAAAAGGTGCGTTACAGAAAAATTCTCGTTAATAGTTTGGCCATCAGATTAAAGGCATTATTAAATATCAAACTTTTATCTTTGTAATATAAAATTAAGCTACTCTCATGCAACGATAATTTATATGTAGGACTGTAAAAGGAACTAACAATGTTAGCAAAATTTTGCCATTTAGTCACCCAAGAGATTAAAAAGAATCCTTCATTACATACGCATATCTACTTAGCAGATCTTCCAGCTTATTATGCTTAACTTAAATTACTGGTCTTTTTTTTTTTGCTTTCGTGATGCGATTTCTAAATAAATTTTAAAATGTGTGAATATTTGGAAAAAATATGTTACAGAAAAATTCCCATTAATCTTTTCATCAGATTAAAGGTAATACTAGGTTTCAAAATTTTGATTGGTAATATAAAATAAAGCTATTTTTATACTCTGATAATTAATATAGAGGATGGCAAAATGGCTTAAATAATGTCAGTTTAATTTCTCCCAATTAATTCTAACCATTAAAGACACATTCAAAAGATTAAAGAGAACCTATCATTAAATAAATAGACCTACTTAGCTGTTATGTTTGGCCTTTTATGCTTAACTTTGCCTTTTCGTGGACAATATTATCGATATTTCTTAAAAAAACAGATTTAAAGATTCAATATTTGAAAAAAGCATCTGGATTTGAATTGTTTATTATCATTCTTTCCACCTCATAAATATGAAACCAGGGCCGAATGACTATGTTGTAGTTTTACGGGTCTACTGTCTGGCTAGGAAGTGGGGGTTTGAGACTATACGAAATCGTCTTTGAGTTGTAGGCACCGGTTTGTTTTACCTGTGTTTTTTAACACATGATCGTAACACTTTTTGCATACTCACTGTCTTATTGACAGAGTTGTGTATAAATATTTCTTTTATGATGTACTACTAACAGCCGATAGCAGTCAGTTCTATCTTTGTTTTTTTACCAATTCACAGACTATTTCACTCTTCAACGTAAGATATTAGCACTGCACAATCTTTGAAAGCCTTTTAAAAACAAAAGAGAACATATGTGAGGAAAATTTGAGATATATCCGGGCTAATACTTCTCTGTTTTTTTCTGCTTAGTTTTAATGAGCAGATAGGTCACTCCTGTTTGTTAAAATCATGAATGGAGTTCCAGAGTAGAAATATTTTAAAAGTACTCTCTGGATATTAACTGTGAAACAGGCCCACAGAAACTCTCCAAACGGGTGAAAAACACTTCGCATTTTAAAAGATTCTTTATGGCAGGTAGTTTTACGCTCGAAGTAGTGTAAATTTTCCTTGCTATTATTTCCATCTAAACGCAGAAAAATGTAGCCTTGGGAAATCCTTAGCTAATTTACTTTTTAGTTCTAGCTCTTTATCAAACTACCTTATTTTTGGATAGAAAAGTTGCGTCATGTAAGAGTTTAAAAGTGTAATTGCAGCATGTGTGGAGTATAAGATGCATGGCGTTCTGGATATAACTTCACCGATTCGTTCTCAGCCACGAACATTGGGTTGATCAAGAACACTTTTGGCTCATAGCGGTACGGGATAAGTGACTTCTACTGAAATTCAATGAAAAAATATTTGCTTATCCATGTTTCTTGAAAACCTTATAAGTATAAATTTCCCAACTGCATATGTGAATCAACTCTTAAGCTAGATTTTTTATCTTACCTTTATTTGCTATTTATTTTTACTTTTAAATTCAGAGGTTGAAAAATCAATTAGTTTATACCATATTTTTAGTCGTAGTGAATCATGAAATGCTGATAAGAAAAAGTATGCCAAATATTTTGAAAAATATTCTCCAAATGTGTGCGGTAAATTTTGCATGGGAGCATCTTTTGACATGCCTCGTATCCTTTATTGTAATATTGATTAAAAGTTATCAAAACCTCTATCATAATAGGTTTAAAAGATGAACGTAATCGATGTATACAGAGAAAACTATAACTTTAAATTTATGACATCGCATGCCGTATTTATCATACAAATTGTGCATTCTAATTATTTTAAATTTAAAGCTATATCTGTCCTCAATGAGATTGATGTTTCTTTTAATGTTTCTACGTTACAAGAAACACAACAAATTGCTTCCCTAACTAGATGATGCCTACGGATACGTAAATTTCGCATAAAAAATATGGAAATTTCGCAATAAAAGAAAAATACAATGAATAAAATTTCGCATTTATTCGCAAAAAAAATTACATAAATTAAAAAAATTTCGCATTTATTAAAAATAAGTCACGATTTTACTAACTTGGATATGTAAGTATCAAAATTCTTAGTTAAAAGCTAACATTGTACTAGTCTCAACATTATCTTCCTTAAGTCTTTGCCTTCTGTTATTAACTACTATGTTTAGGGACACGCAATTTTTGTATTTACGAAATAGATACAAATAAATGCGAAATTTGCCGATTTGAGCGAATAAAGGCGAAAATTACTTCTTTACTACTTTTCGGCGAAAACTCGGTGATAAACGGCTTTTTAAGCGAAATTAGGTAATAATAGTAATAATTTAATAACATAATTGCTTATCTACAACCATACATGGTCTTTAACTGAAAGATCTGACTCTCGAAATTTGCTTATTGCTTATTTCTAAAGACTTAAGGAAGAGAATGGGCGACTACTACAATGTTAGCTTTTAACTAAGAATTTTGATATTTATCTAACCATGTAAAATTGTATTTTTTTAATAAATGCGAAGTTTTCGAATATATGTGTATATATTATATATATATATATATATATATATATATATATATATATATATATATATATATATATATATATATATATATATATATATATATGTATATATATACATATATATATATATTTACATAAATCTGTTTTTAATAACATTATTGTAAATCAGTTAGTTCGTATAAATAGGCTATGTTCAAAAGACAATAGGATTAAGCATATTATAGACTTGAAAGCTGTGCTAACTCGTAATAATTACACAGTAAGTCTATCCAAAAACATAATTGGTTGTTTTTGTTTTAATGAATAGTTTGTTCTGTTGCATTAATAAGTTAAACATAAGAATAGGTTAAAATAAAAATAATAACTACTAAAAACAAAAATAAAAATCATAAGTAAAATAAAATAAAAATAAAATTAACTCATAGTAGTAACAATAATAAAAACTAAATAAATAAAGGAATAATAGTCTTAAAATATGGTAACCTAAGTAAGTCTGTAACTGAGTATCCACTACCTCAATGGATGCAAGTTTTATGACGTCAGTCATCTTGCGGTTACAAGTTCTTAACTTTCACTCTGACTAGCGCCAGGCTTGGTGTTCTTTGGTTAAGTACTTTTATTCAAACTTAATTCATTTATTATTCAATTCTTCTGTTAATAATGGATTGTACGGTGTCTGAGTGTGTTTATTTAATAGATCATACTCATCAGAAACAATCCATTGGTTTTTAGACAGTATTGACACCGCTGATGAAGAAATGCTGTCAAAAACCTTATTCATACTTTTCTTACATGTTGGATGTTCCTGGCTTCAAGTAGCTTTAGAGCTATTACTGGTTTTCTCTTTCATCTTATTCTTATTTATATATATATATATATATATATATATATATATATATATATATATATATATATATATATATATATATATATATATATATATATATATATATATATATATATATATATATATATATATATATATATATATATATATATATATATATATATATATATATATATATATATATATATATATATATATATTTGCGAATAAATGCGACATTATGTATTGTAATTTATATATTGTAACTTTTTTGCGAAATTTACGTACCCCTAACTGTGTTGCACACACTAAAATATATCTCAGCATCAACGCTGTTAACGGGACTATACAGATGCTTTCTAGTATAGCTGTGTTTGCAAAGCTAAGATATCAGCATTTCGTTGCATTTAAAATCTGTATAGCATCAACAGGAGTCTCTTAGTTGACTATATATAACTAAAAATATAACTAAAAATAAATAAATGAACAGAGAAAGACAATTATTATCAGCAAGAATGCAGACAAATACAAACTGATTTTGTCCGTTTCCAATATGATGCAACTGTGCAATCTTTCATTGAAAAGTTAAAAAATTTTCAACGCTAGGGTAAGTTTTCGGTTAATTTGTTCGGCAGTCTAGGCCCTCTTTATAAATTTATAAGTTTTAGTCCGTATATATATATATATATATATATATATATATATATATATATATATATATATATATATATATATATATATATATATATAAGTTTTAGTTCGTGTAGAATTGTTTACATTGTCGTATTGACTACTGTAAGTAACTGAAATACCCTTGCCTTTGGCGCTGAAGAAACATTCTTAAATCTACTAAATTTTTCCACAAAACTTTATGGTTGATATTTATATTTAGATTTTTAGATTCGAAACCGGTAGGGACAAACTGTCTGGGTGAACTTCGAAGCAAATCCGAAGGAGTGTGACATTTCTCAGTTCTATTTAAAGACCGCGGATGGTCTTGGATAAGCAATTATGCTAACAAATTATTACTATTATTATCTAATTTCGCTTAAAAAGCCGTTTATCACCATGTTTTTGCCGAAAAGTAGTAAAAAAAAATTTTTGAATTTATTCGCACATGTCGGCAAATTTCTCATTTATTCGCATCTATCTCGTAATTACGAAAATTGCGTATCCTTATAAATACCTAATATAAACTTTGTGAAACAATTATTATTTAAGTATTGGATAAAAATTTTTAATGTAACACAAAAATTTTAATTTATTTTAATTTTTGTTTCTCTCATATTCCTGTTTTGTTTCTCGGAGAAAAAGCCCCAAATTTATTGTCTTGTCTCTTGTTTAGCTTCTTGAAATGAAGTCTTGAATACACGTTTAAGTTTAATATAATTTTCCATACCTTAAACCGAGATTTACTTAACTAAAATTGTTTCTATTCTTTGTCGTCTTAGTCACAAAGAAAAATATTCTTTACTGAATATATTACGATGTTCTATTTAAAGATCCGTAACAAAACCTCATAATCTCTGTTAACGTAAAACAAAAACTTTATGTTTTATATTTCTTAAGCCCTAAGAGATTAATACAATAATTTTTCAGGAATTTTTTTCCTTTTTGCAAAGTTATTAGGGACATAACTTTAAGCATGGTTTTATATCTGTTAAACTAACAATTTTATGAAGCTTCCAAAATGTAATTTGAGAATTTTTTAAACAAAGAGAAAAACACACCCTTGAATAGATAATGGCACTTTCTCTACATTTTTAGTCCTATTTTCAATTTTTATTTCGCTAAAGCAGATTTCAATCAGGCCATCATAAATTTTCGCTATAAAATACCTTTTTAAATGCTTTCGTTTTTTTCGAGGCTAATTTCTTTGCAATTAATGCCATGGAGATTGCTTCTAAATATACTAATTTTCTCCAAACATTATCCTGAAAAGTTGCTTTCTTTATTCGCCGAATAACTACTTTTGCAGGTTCTGATCCAACGCAAGGGGCCTCGGCTAATGCTATCCAATCATTATCGTGCTGTACAATTTTCATTTTCTTTTGCAAACATAAAGCAAAGCGTCCCGGATCGATATGGCACTGCTCCCAGATTTCTCTTCATAATTTCAGAAATTTTTTTGCACACTATTAACTGGAGTAAAATTAAATCAAAATCTGTTAATGTGGATCAAAATACATATACATTACAACCTTCGAACCATTTTGTTCTTCATTTAGCGATGGCAATTTATAAATCTGATTAAAATACGGCGAGATTAGAGAGCGATCTCACGTTATAAAAAAACTAATAATTTATGTCTTCCGTTCCTGAGTCATTACTTAGCGTTAATCTAACATACGATTAAAAAATAACGGAGACACAAAATGGTAATTATAAGTACCCCAAAAGAAAATGATTAATTATAAATGAATATTCTATCAAAAAGATACATTTTTTAAGACTTTTCCCCTTTTAAGTCTGACGTTTCTCGTTTTCTCTTTTGAGTTTAACGGGCCTCTGTCAAAGTAATATATTTTGAGAAGCATAATGTCATTTGAAATGCCTCTGTCGCAGAATGATTTTTAATAATGATATTTTACATCTAACAAAGGAGGAAAAGTTGGAATTGGGGAGAGTAAACATTATTAGATACATAACTGAATAATGAGAAAATATCCATTACAAATATTAGTGAATACATATGATAGAATAATTAAAAAAACAAACATTCATGAGTCTAGATCTACGAAATGTCTAATTATATCATAAATAGAATAAGTGTTAGATACAATGAAACGTGATTTACAATCATTCTGCTATGCAGTAGTCGAAAGATTCATTCTGTTTACAAGCTAATGTGTACCAGAACCAGTCGCCAAGCACAATACATACGCTGTAGCATGTTACATTCTAGTATCACTTTGGCATACGCTGTAAAACATTCTACGTTCTAACACTTTCTAAAGAAAATAAAATTCATATTTCTTTTCAAATTTAATCACCCTTTTATCATTTCCTCTTTGCTCACACCATTAAATTCTATCACTGTACTTACTTTGTAATTATCACTTATTTCGGAATATTTCGTCGCTTTTGCCGCAGGATACATTTTAAAATTTTAAATCTATATTCAAAGTCTTGTAAACTGAACTCTTCATGCATGAGAATCATTTTATTCTTACAGCCTATAGACTATAAATATTAATTCCTAAAATAACCATGAAAATTTACTATATATGAATACATTATAAAAGAATTACAAGTGGTTGCCAAAGGTGGTCTTTCGCTTGACTTCACGGTTAAAAATTAGTCTAATGTCACTAGCGACATTCCATTGATCATAATTGGCAAAAGGTAGGGGTTGATAATTTTCAGACATACAAGCTAATATCGATCTCCAGCGTGTGGTCAAAAAACTATCTAAAACATTAACCACATTATCTAAAGTTTGCATCATATTTGAGCTCAGAAAATTATAAATTTACCATCGTTACAGCAACTTTGTCATTTGGAGATTTGTTCAATCAGCTATTTCCGTCCCTTCAAACCAACACAATTCCTTTCCAACCAACAATTTATAACCTTAAAAATAGCGATGTATCTTATTGTGATTCACACCCCTTCGTCTTTTAGGAAATTTATTTTCTATTATTCAGGGTTATCGTCTTGTTGTATATTTGCCAAAGACTTTTAAGTAAAGATTTTTCAGTTTAGGGCTAAGTCTTATTTTAAAAACCACATGAAAAATTCGCAAAAATGCTACACTAAAAGTAAGCTTCTTCGGTTAAATAGAAAACAAAAACACCAAGACGTTATAAAATTGGAATAAAAGAGCGTAATATATCATAAAAATTTAATATGATGTAAATTAACCTTTAGCTTACGGAACCCATTTTTCCGATTCCTTCTTTAGAACAGGAAATTTCATACCCTCTTTGTAAGAACGGCTACTATGGTAATTTTATATATATATATATATATATATATATATATATATATATATATATATATATATATATATATATATATATATATATATACACTGCTGGCCACCCAAATTGCAACACCAAGAAAGACAAGAGATATCACAACAAAATTTATTTTGTAGATAACATGTTGATCAAGTATCAAATGAATAAATTTATAGACTTCTGTGAAGTGTGGTTCCTGCCAAAATCAGTAGCCAGAGTAGCCGCCATTGTTGGAGATCACCGCTGCCACACGCCTCGGCATTGATTCAAAGAGACTTTGGATGATTCTTGGGGTACAGCAGACCAAGCAGCTTCCACATGTTGCCAAAGTTGATCTGCTGTGGCAGCTGGGGATGGAATCTGGGTCAATCGTAGAACAACCATGGACCACATGTTTTCTATCTGCGAAAGATTCGGAGAGCGAGGCGGCCAGGGAAGCAATTCAATCTGGCGATTGACGAAGAACCGTTGGACAATGCGTGCCACGTGTGGTCGCGCATTATCCTGTTGAAATATGGCTGTGGTCAAGCCCTGAAGGTAAGGAAGGACAACTGGCTCCAACACCTCGGAGATGTAGCGCTGGCTGTTTAAAGTACCGGCAATGCGTACTAGAGGTGTGCGAGAGTGATATCCAATACCGCCCCATACCATAATACCCGGTGCAGGACCAGTGTGGCGGTGCATAACGCAGCTGTTCAGCATCCTCTCTTCACGGTGTCTCCAGACTCGAATGAGACCATCGTGGTGTTGCAGACAGAAGCGTGATTCGTCAGTAAAGACAATTTCATTCCATTCTGCCGTCCACATCCTTCTGTCATCGCACCATTGGCGGCGGAGACGTCTGTGGTTCTGCGTCAAGGGTAGACAAAGCAATGGACGTCTTGTGGATAGATCACTCTGCTGTAAACGGCGTCGAATGGTACGCGCAGACACTGGATGATGGGTTACAGACTGCATGTGCTGTGCTATGGTTCGTGATGTGACTGAGCGATCCGTCACTGCCATGCGCACAATTTGCCTGTCATCACGTGAAGTGGTGCGCTGAGGTGGATGCGATCGAACACGCCGGTCTGTCTTACCCTCCTGCATCCAACGATCACATATCCGCATTACAGTTGTTTGGTTTCGTCCAACACGACTACCGATTTCCCTGATAGATAATCCACAATATCGGTAGGCCACTATCCTTCCTCTGTCAAACTCGGATACTTGATCAAAAGATGATCGGTGTTTTCGACGAGGCATAATTGATCGTTGTTTTGAAAAAACCACAAGAAAAACACAATTGCCGAACTTGAAATCGTCGAAATCTCCAAGCCTTAAATAGCTCTTTGAAGTGGCGCCACAGGCGCGCGTGATGTGCGTCTGCACTGAAATTCTAATCATTTGCATATCTCCCCTCCCCTAATGCATGTTGTAAATTTCATGTTATTTGCATGTTTCCTTCAGGGTGTTGCATTTACAGTGGCCAGCAGTGTATATATATATATATATATATATATATATATATACATTCTTGGGTCCATATCCTTGAGATACATACTATCCCACCCCGTAAGGAAAAGGTTAATAACCTAAATCGAGTTAAAGATGCTATGTTCTTCAGTGTATGTATTATTTAATAAAATGGTGTCCCTTAGAACTCCCGAAGAAAGTATCTCTCTCCCACAGTAGAAAAAATAGTAACTGAAAATTGGTACTTGAATAAAAAAGTAAAATATTACTAAATAATGGACATCTAGGCATAAGGCTGTATACATTCGTAATAATACTATTTAAAAAGTTTTGCTTAAAGCAGTGGTGTCTTTCTGCCTATGAGTTTAATATACGCGAGTTTACCATGAGAAACTCACATTCATGTAGGTGTATATAAACGGTGGACAAATAAACGTGTGTGTTAATTGTACGACCAACTCTTGTACCAAGTGTTATAATAGCTTGTGGTTCGAATAAACGTGTACTCCTTATGCTGAAATGATTTGATTACGGTTTACTAAAAGATTACTGAAAGGGAATTTGAAAGAAATTTGCATGCCCAGAAAATAGTTAGGTTCACTTTCCATCTCTTTATAAAAATTAAACCTCATTACTTTTAATGTTGATCCTTTATGCATTCAAAGTTTTTCATTAACTATGTATATTAAAAAGGCATAAAAGAGTATTTATCCGAAATGCATTCATATTGTTACTTCAAACAACAGAGATAGGAAGATTTTTATTATAATTAACGACCTAATTTTTTTGGTAAAATAAAATAAACAGTTGGAAAAATTACTATTATATTTGTTAACAAAAAGTAATCCTTAAATTGAAATATATTTTGTTTTCTCCCTTTTTATATATTGCTTTCAATAATATTAAAAAATAATGGGCTTCATTGTACTTTTGTCTTCGCAAATTCTGCACTATAATAATTAATTTCGGTAAATAAATTGATATTTTGATTATTTCATTTATTAACGAAGATAATATTCTAGTCTGAAAATTGCTTTTAATTAACCATTAAATGAATGACTGAAAGATGCGCATTTTACCTTAAAAGGCATTTACGTTTAATTAGCCAAGGATTTTTTATTAGTTATTATGATATTTTATTCTTTACCCATAAGGTAATATTGATTTTAATGATATTATATATAATGGCAGTTTGCATATAGTGACGAGCTAAATACATAGAATGGAACTTTAATAGTGGCAACTAGATGTGTACAAAGTATGTGGAAGAGAAACGTTGCTGGTTACTAATTTGAAGGGCTATAAAAAGCCCTTCAAATTAGTAACCAGCATTGTTTAGCACCCGTTGCTAACGTGGTAGGAGCTTCAGAATGCCGTTGGCAGCACCTGATCTGTTGATCCTTCGAATGGAACGGTATACAACCTGAAGAATCTTTGGTGGAATCCACGAAGCGGTTCCTTCATCACGGAGATGAGGTCAAAGTCACAGGGACTTAAGTCCGGGGAATATGGGGGATGGTAGAGCACTTCCCAGCCCCAGTGAGCAAACACATCAGCCACAATGTGCTCACAAGCATTTTCCTTCCATCAGTACGATGCAGCAAATTATTTCCTGCGATAGACCGGTAACTAAAAGATGGCTGTGTCCCTCCTATGACTGTGCAGGCGTGTGATGTTTGTGGGGAGAGCGCATTTGCTCTGAGATAAGGCAAGTATATGACGTACGTGTGGTGTAAGCTGCTTTCCTGGATTTCTTCTACGTGGGGACCCTACAACAGTGTTGCCACAATTAAAGTTCCCTCCCTCGTATATAATTCAGATGAAAATTAAATCACGTGTAATTAGTGTTGAAAAAGATCACTGATTATATTTATTTTGTCTAAAAATCTAAATTTTAATGGGCTAAAGTAGAAACCGGCCAGAAATATTTTATATATCTATAAATACATTGTAATTATAACTTCATATATGCAGTCTCTCTCCAAATATTTAGATACGGATCACTTATCCCGCTAGAGTACCACGAAAATCGCCATATACAAGGTGCGCCCATAAAGCAACCGGACAATATTTTATAAATAAGAAAAATATTACTCACCTTCAAATAAATTTATCTCCTTCAAAATAATAGCCAAAGGAGTCTATACAATTTTTCTAACGTTTCTTCAAGTCATTGAAACACTGTTTATAGGCTTTGGAACTAACCGTTCGCAAAATACGCGTAACATTTGATTTAGTATCCGAGATGTTTTCAAATCTCTGTCCTTTCATGGTCATCTTAAGCTTCGGAAAAAGAAAAAAATCAGCTGGCGATAAGTCGGGAGAATATGGTGGGTAATTTATCACTGTAATTGGATGCTTAGCAAGATATTGTTGTACATAAATTGCTGTATGGGGCCTAGCAATATCGTGTAAAAGAAACAATTGACCAGATTCATACAGTTCCTTCCTAACTCGCCTTATCCTGTTTCTTAATCGAAAAAGCACCTCCTTGTAAAAATATTGATTAATTGTTTGATTTTCAGGAACAAATTCGTGGTGAATAAGTCCTTTGAAATAAAAAAATGCAAAATCCATGAAAGAACAGAGATTTGAAAACGTCTCGGATATTAAATCAAATGTTACGCGAATTTTGCGAACTGTTACTTCCAACGCCTATAAACAGTGCTTTGATGACTTAAAGAAACGTTGGAAAATTTGTATAGACTCCTTTGGCGATTATTTTGAAGGAAATAAATTTATTTGAAGGTGAGTAATATTTTTCTTATTTATAAAAAATTGTCCGGTTACTTTATGAGCGCACCTTGTATAACTTAAACCAACAGAAAGAAGCCCTTGCCCGTTGCTATAACGTACAAACCCTCTAGGTTTTTGGAAAAGTATATTTACCGATGAAGGGAAATTCCTTATTTCTGGCTTAGCTGCCTTCAAAACCATGTGGCGTCAACCAAAAATGTATTTGAAACCAAATAACGTTTCAGTTACACTTAAATATGGATACGCTGTGAGGTATGCATCTCATATTGTGGAGTTGATAACAACTTTGTTGAAGAAAATAGGAATGCAATGCAATATATTGACAGTTTGGGATATAATTCATGGACAAGTGCCCAAAAAGTGAGAAGTGGAAATACTATTTACTTCTTCCAGGAAAATGATCCAAAATATACAACACATATTCGATAACGGCTGTTATATTGTGTCAGAAGAAAATTAATTATAACTCCTCAGTCTCGTGATGTTAACGCTATTGAAAATTTTATTGTCATTCTAGATTCGAAAGCACCCTACTAGCATCATACAAGCACAGCTAAGCTGGAATCAGTAATCTGAAGTGAATACGCCAAAATAGCTAATGAAACAACTCACGATCTAGTTTATTCAATAAAAGAAAGACTCCAAGCTTTACTGATAGCAATGGACTTAATACTGCATACTAATTTAGTATGAACTATTTGTGTCATCAACTGAAAACCATAAGTTCGGTAATATTTTTTGTTCTTCTAAAATATTGTAATTTTTTCTCTTATAAAGCAAACGTTACTTTACAGTTTTTCTCCAAAAAGTAGTTGTTTGAAGATTAAAGAAACCCTAGTCGTTGCTTAATTTTGTCACGAGTTTTATTTCCTTGCTATTATATCAAAATTTCATTATGTGCACATACATTTTCTACCCACTGTATGTATGTCCATACTACTCCTTATAATTGTGTTCTAGTTAATCCTATAAAAAGCTACTGTAAATTAACTAAACTGAATTATTCGCCCTAAAGTTCGGGTGTTATCACTTTGACAGATTTGCGTTTCCGCCTTTCCCAACTTCTGCAAACATTCGAATAAAATAAGCAATACAGCTACGCCCTGGAAGCATTTGACATAGAAAGAAAATATAATTAACGTATTTCAAATCCGGAACCGATATTTTTTATAATTTATATTTTTCTTGGCGTTATTTTTTAATATTTATGCTTGTTTTTAGACGAAAGTTTCTTAAAGTGGTAGCATTTGTCTTTTTACAAGCATTTGTATACTTAAACTTAATAACATATTATTTTATTGAAAATATACATTCTGTTAATAACACACACACACACACACACACACACACACACATATATATATATATATATATATATATATATATATATATATATATATATATATATATATATATATATATATATATATATATATATATATATATATATATATATATATATAAAAACTAAACCCTTAGTGCAACAGTCTTCTGTGGACAAAGACCGGAGGTACCCATCTCCGCTTTCTTCACCGTGGGCCTGGGGTGCCATACAGCATGTGAATCAGTCAGGTGGTCAACCTGACGTGGGACCCCCAAAGTTTAGTTCCCAAGCATACTTGTTCCTCATTTTATCGACCCACTCAAGGGGTGAAGGCTGATTCGACCTTGCTCAGGATCGCCCCTGCCACCCTGGACCTGTGGCGTGGCAGTTTTAACCACTACGCCACCGGGCGTCATTTATATATATATATATATATATATGATTTTGGTTTTTATCGCTAAGGTCAACTTTTGCTTCACGAGGGTTTATTAGACGGGGACCTATACCGGCAGGCTAAAAATGTCCATGCCAAGAGTTGAACTCGACTCTGGTACTGTGTGCCATCACCCTAGTCATTCTGCCATCGTTGTTTTTCGGGTTACCTTTTCAAGGAAAGATACTTTATCATGACCCGGACAATGCGTTCAACAGAAAACTTTTCAGGTTTTTTTTTTTTTTTTTAAATTATATCTAAAATTGTTTATCGCAAAAATTATATAGGACAGTGTACATAAGCACTCCTAGAGATACTAGAAATAAAGAACCCAAAAATATGATCGCCATTTTCGTTATGGTTCAGGGAACTAATTTAATTTTTGAATTTTTCTTGGATTAGCCGCAAGAGGTGAAACAGTCTAACGTAACGCTAAGCAGCTGTTCAATCCTGCCAGTATTAATTCGAACTATAGATCTACTCTTGATTCGTCCTTCTCTAAATGAAGCTGAGGGAGCAAGTGAAAAATTCTAAAAGAATTATGCAGCTATATCTAACACGAATGCACTTATATTCTACAGTGAATTTTTTCGCTTTCGGACCTTTCCATATATCACACTTTTTACAGTATAAACAGTAGTTTATCTATTGAGGAAAAATCCTAACTATGTCCTAAAATTATTCTTACAAAAATTGATAAAGGACAATGCATACAGCTACGAACCCAGGTAATCTTATTACTACTATATTTAAGCACTTGAGAAAAAGGTATTCAAATTTTGATTTTTTTTTCTCGATCTAACCGTAAGGGATTAGATAATGTTTAGTGACGCTCAGCAGCTGTTCATGAGATTACTCATGAGCTGAGATTACTCATGAGATTACTCATGAGTTCCAACAGCAATATTCTTCATTTGTAAAATCTAGTTTCATCTGGAGTCTTTCAGACTTGACCGTCTGAAAAAAATATCCAGCTAGTATGTTAGCCGAAATGTGAAGAAATTCTGCACTGAATTTTTTAAACAACACATTTCACCTTTTTTTACAAAAGGACCACAAATTTAACCATTATGGAAAAAAAACAGAAAGTGTAGGTTGGTTTTGAAACTCTAAATCAATTTTTTAAAGAGAAGCACTGACTCTTGATGTAAACTTCAGATACTCAAATGAGACTTTGCTTTAGATTCTCTAATGCCAACATTTAGGATAACTTTTCGTTACGCCGCTAGACAGGTTAAATGCATGAAATGCAGTAATCAACTGATTAAAATTTCAAGTAACGACAGGTAAATTGGGCGTAACCCCAACATAAGACGATAGTTATCACTTATGTTACAAAAGTTAGGAGAGAATATTCAACAAATCTACAAAACATTTCACTCTGCCTTACTTAAAATGTTTCATATTTTATTAAAGCCCACGCAATATGTAAATAAATTATGTTTGATTTACAATATCAAAAAAGAAACAATTTGGTCAAAAAAAAATTTTAACACTGTAAATAATTTCTTTCCACTTTTATATATAACTCTTTTTTGCGAATTTAAAGTAGAATTTAATTTTGCCGAAGTTGCAATCACTTTGTTCCGTTCATATATTTATAAGCAACCTTACAATAAATCTAATAATAATTCCCCTTTGAACGAACCCCCAAAATAATCTAGTGCTTCCCACTTTGTTTGTAAAATGCATAAACATTCAATAAATGTGCATGATCCAAAAAAATGACACATCAAAAGAATTAAAAACGACTATTGATTTTGTATTTAATATAGGAAACGAAAACAAAATAATGGATTTTTGTGCTTGTTTTCACTTTTTATTTCTTTTTCTTTCACTTCGATCGATTAAAAACAATACTGTTTTTATTATATTTCGATCGTTCCGATGAAATGTTTCATTAAAATCTTAAAAATATAGTAAACATTGCAATATCGCCTGTAAAGAAGACCTGCAAAAAGGGAATGAAAAGCGAAAGATCATTAAATCTTTTTAATGATCCGAAATTTTTAATTTTTTTCTCACGCATTTAAATTAATCCATTGATTTTCAGATAATTAATTTTTTAAAACATTCCATCGATTTAATTATTTGAAACCAAATACTTTTTTTTTTCGATTTTCGGGAAAACTTTTTAACTCATTTTTACTGAACAAAACACTGAGCTTAATATAGATAAGTCTGATTTCATGTCCTCAAATTAGCACATTAAAATGGTGAAAAAGCATTCTTGTGTTGTTTTTTTGAAGGTATTTTTACTGATAAGAATTTATTTAATTTAAACATACTTTCCTTCAAGAGTAAAAAAAAATATCTTTGAGTTTGTTAAAAAGTATATTCATACAAGAATCTGATAAATAATATTTTTATGAACAAATCATTGGCAAAATACACAGTTATCTATATATATAAAACAGTTCCGTAACTGACTCATTCATTCATTCACTGACTGACTGACATACAACGCACAGACCAAACCGCTGGACCTAAAGGGCTGAAATTTTGCATGGCGATTCTTCTAATAGTGTAGGGGTGCACTAAGAAAGATTTTCAAAAATTCTTCTTAGATTTTTTTAAATTAAATTTTTAAGCTGTTTTTTAAACTTTTTTTACGTTTGCTTTTAAAATAATACATGGGGGGTTATAAAATTTATATCACGAGAAAGATCATAAAAATTCCTTCAAAATGAAATTTTTTTCGAATTTTTACCTCCATTTCCTGATTTTTGGTGAATTTTTAAAGATTAATTTTTAGAATTTAATTTATTAAATGTTGATCACGTGATTTCTTTTTCTGGTACTTTCAATAAATTTATCGTCACGTGCGTAACAACTAAATAGACAAAATAAAACATTTTTTCTTTCTAATGCAGCAGACGATTGGATATTATCCAAAAAAAATAAATATTCCTTATGATTTTTTTATAAATATATATATATAAATATTTTTTTACATCAATTGTATAGATTGATCGTCTCATTTATTATAAATATATATATTTATTTTTTTTGGCATTAATTGCATACATTTACCGTTGTATTTAATTTGAATGTACTCCGTAGCGAAGCGCGGGTTTTCAGCTAGTCTATATATATGACAGTTCAGTGACTGTCTGACTGACTGACTGACAGATAACGCACAGACAAAACCACTGGACCTAAAGGGCTGGAATTTTGCATGGCGATTTTTCTTATAGTGTAGGGGGGCACTAAGAAAGACTTTTAAAAAGTAATTCTTATATATTTTAAATTTAAATTTTTAAGCTGTTTCTGTAACTTTTTTTAAGTTTGCATTCAAAATAATAATCTGAGGGTTATAAAATTTAAATAACGAGAAAGATCATAAAAATTCCTTTAAAATGAAATCTTTTTCAAAATCTTTACATCCTTTTTCTGATTTTTAATGAATTTTTAAGTATTAATTTGTAGAATTTAATTTATTAAGTGCTGATCACGTGGTTCCTTTTCTTTTTGTAATACTTTAAATTAATTTTGCGTCACATGCATAACAAAATCAATTGACGTAAAAAACATTTGAAATACGGAAAAAGATAAAATTTAACTACTATATTAATTGAGAAGGAAGTTTTTTAAAGAATTTAATTAAAAATAGTAGTATGCTTTATGGATATTAAACATACAAATTAATTGCATACATTGACAGTTGTATTTATTTTGAATATTTTCTTCTACATTAATGTGTTCATAAAAATATCCGTCACGATTATTTTATAAATATATATGCAACTATTTGAATCATCAAACATCCGATTAATTGAGTAAAACAAAAACTTTTCGAGTTCTTGTATTAACACTTTCCACGTCAGCTTTTGGGGAAATCTTTACTGCATAACAGCCCATAAACAGAACTGCAGGCGGAAAAAAAATTTGTCATTACACGTAAAAACAAATTGTATTGGAATGAGTAGCGTAATATCAGGTCAAGTATAAAATGATAGAATTTCCCAAACCCAGCATATTCATTCCACGTAAACATGGTTTTAGCTCGGTTGTCATCTCTAAAGTAACTTAAAACGAACACATAGCAAGGAAAAATTATCATAAGTTTCATTTGTTAGGAAATACAACTTTTTCTGTTCTAGAACTGCTTACAATTGGTTATCATACAGAATATCATGATGACAGAAGTTGTCCTGACAGGTGAAAAAGACGATTGCTATGTTCCTGTTCGATATCTATTTTGGGTTTCTGAAAAGGTGATAACAGCGGGAAAACTATGATTACTTTACGAATGAATGATTAGCATTTAATAGCTGACCAGATTTTCGCTGTACTTAGCTATATTTTATATTCATATGCTATTTCGAAAAGCATGGATTATGTTTTTACTGTTTATATATATATATATATATATATATATATATATATATATATATATATATATGTGTGTGTGTGTGTGTGTGTGTGTGTGTGTAAGTGCTTAGTTTAAAATTAAGTAACCACTCCATAAATTTATTATTTCTTAACTTAAATAAAATTTAGTAAAGGTCTATTTACGAGAGATGATCAAAAACTAAGGTTTCAAGGTCGATATTCCTTTTCGTCTGTTATACAGAAATTAGTTGTGTGCTGTAATTCTAATACATGTGGTCGCTAACTGTGGAGAATTTCGCCTACCCGCGACCTACAGCACTAGTTGAGGGTTAACAGAAATGGAGACTCGATTGGAAAACTGGTCTCGCGAAGAAATCCGCTCAGTTATTAGATTTCTGTGGG
The DNA here is from genome assembly GCA_907164885.2 of Dolomedes plantarius. NCBI lineage: Eukaryota > Metazoa > Arthropoda > Arachnida > Araneae > Dolomedidae > Dolomedes > Dolomedes plantarius. The sequence continues at coordinate 103,258,376 of OU015497.1, read as the reverse complement.
CGAAACATGTAAGCGCGGCTGAAATTCACCGGCAGCATCTTCCTTCACGACTTTCATCTTCCTTCACGACAACGAGGCCTCGACAACCTCATACAGCCCAGAGGACCACCACGCTGTTGAAGAAATTTCGCTGGTACATCATCGACCACCCTTACTACAGCCAGGACCTCGCTCCAAGCGACTTCCATCAATTGCCTCACTTTAAGGAGGACCAAGGGGCCGACGATTCGCTTCAGACGAGGAGGTAAAATACTTCGCCACAACGTGGCTGAACACGCAAGGACAGGATTTTTACCAAGAGGGAATATTCAAACTCATCTCACGAAGCGACAAATGCCTAAACAGATATGGAGACTATGTCGAAACATAACCTAATGTATGTAATATTAGTTGGCTATATTGGTTTTATGAAATAAAATGTACACGTTTCCTTGCAGGCTTTGTAACCTTACTTTTTGATCCCCCCTCGTATCTTCGGGCTATAAAATAAACAGTTCATATAGTATTTGTGTTCATTTACATTTTATACGAATAAATTAAATCCTCAGTTCCATTTTCTTTCCCATATGTTACCTAAAATTAAAATCTTACTCTCCATACTCAGCCCATTTGACACCAAAAGATTTTAGCTTAAAGTATTTGAAAATAGCAACTCAAAACTGAAAAATAACTCTTTTCATTATAATGCGAGTCATAATTATCTTTCATGATTCCGAAATTTATGAATGCAACACCATTTTACGCATTAAAAGGGATAATGCTTTATTGAACTGGTAATCAATGGCGAAAAATCGATATTTGTACCCATGAAATACGAAATTCTACGCTTTATAGTTCATCAAGAACAGATGGCTAATAAATGCGAATAAAAACAAAAGAGTTTTAGGAAGAAGAGGGAAAAATAATTTATATTCTTCCCTTCCGAAGTCATTACTTACCACTAATATATCGCGCAAAGAGGGGAAAAGACAAAATGCTGCACAAAATAATAATTATTAAAGTATTGGTGAAACGGATTTAGTGTCATTAATTATAATTCTATTTTTTTAGCTAAGGAATTCTCATAAACCCTTGTGTGAACTGCTTTGAAAAAGAAGAAGAATTTTAAAACAGAGATTTTTCAAATCGTACTTTAACAAATGTTGGGGAATTCGCAGATAAATTAAATATTCCCCTTCCTTTAAAAACTGAAAGTATTAATGATAGATACAAGGTGTCTCTTTAGTATGTTTCTGTAATACCTACTGAGAAATTTGAATAAGAGCTTTGACAGGAATTAATTTTTAAATGCGATCTTCCGTTCAAGAAATATCTATATTTTGTTACATGAAGATTGAGGGAATTTCTTTCATAAATTAATACGTGTGCTGCAAAATTTTTGCTCATTGAAAAATTGATTTTTCCAGTCGCATTTTTCGGAAGTTAAAAATTACCTCCAAAACACTCAAAACTCTCTAAATTATAAAAATGTTAGTTAATTAATCTTCAGATGTGACAAAGCAATTAAATCAATTAAAACTCCGATATGTTTTTGCAAATTTTTATTTTTTATTCTTTCTCTCTCTCTCTCTCTCTCTCTCTCTCTCTCTCTCTCTTTCTCTCTGCTACAGTTTCTAAGTGAATTATTCAAAATCTTTCTAGTTTTAAGGAAACATATATTTACAGTCTTTGATAATGAAATCAAAATACCCGGGTAAAATAACAAGAAAGTTCATAATGAAAATGAATGAAAAGACCCATAAATTTCAAATCAACTACTATCACCCAAGACAAATTGCGTGTTTACACTGACCACATTTGTGCAACTTGATCTTTTTACCACCAATCCAACAGGTTAGAAACATAATTGGTTATGACCATCTGCCCAGAGTAAAATTGCTTTAAATTGCTAAGCTTAAATAATATAGAGTTCCTGTAGACTTATTGTATGTTTAAGAACTCAAAATTACCGTAAGCGAAAGTAAGTTCTTTAAAATATCTGAAAATGTAGAAAATACCATTAAAGGATAAAGATATGACTGGTTACCATGCCGTTGTTCTACAGTTCATTTGAAATTGAGCTCTCTAGATCTTCAGGAAAGCGTCCTGTGCCCCCTTAAACTAAATTTCTGTACGGGCCCTAAAATACGGCAGTTTCTGATATAGTTTCCTTGACAATAACGTCAGAAAACTTCCTGATCTTAAGCAGAAAAATATATATCACAGCTAAATGTAGGGCAACACGTTTGGTTTCCACCTCCAAAATACTTGCCTTCAAGTATTTCCATTGTTTGAATATGCAATAACATATAGTCTTCTAACTTCCACATAGCATTTCCTACTTTTCATCAGGAACTATTTAAAAGTTAACGATAATACCAATTTCTCATGGCAAATAGGATACACATACACAAATTGATGTATGATTCCGAAGAATATCTCGATCTTCCCAGTTTTAATGGACCAAAACAGTTCCCATTAAAAATACAAAGTTTTAGATCCCAACTCCCGGGTTCCCATACTTCGGGCAGCGGCTCTGATTGGGTGTCAAAAAGTAGTTTGGGGGGTGGGTCACCGAAATGTCTCTTGCTATTATTTTATGGGATAGTTCAAAATGGGTGTTTTATACATTTCAATCTTTCAATAAGAATTCACTATGCATTAAATATTTTACATTATAACACATCGTTAATTTTTCATTGCAGAAAGTAAGAGATTTAAAGTCTTTCACGGCAGATACTTAATAAATATATTAAAGCTTTCCAAATACATGGCTATTAACTTAACGTTACTTTAACCTAAAAGCTACCATGAAAGAGAATCACGTTAAAACATAAAACACATTGGGGGGGGGGGGTGATTTCAGCCATTATAGTCTTTTAAGATTAAATCTTTAATCATTTACAAACTCAAAGGCAGGTTGCAAAAATACAAATTTATATCTCATTAAATATTAGTTTAGGATTATATTCTGAGAAATTTATTTTCTTTCGTAGTTTCCCAAAACAAAAAATGCGAAATTATTCAAATGTGAGTGTGGTGTAATTTACATGTCCTTTGCAATAGGAAGTGGTGACGTATGAACGAGAAAAATATTATGAAATAGTGCTTTGAAAAATTACAAATAGTTTGGCAGGATAAACCTAAAAAGGAGTATGATAAGGATTTTTCCTCACTTCTTTGAAACCGGCTTTGAAATTTCATTCAACCCTCACTCATAGTACACTCATAGTATTTCTCTCATACTGTTTTGTCAATAAGTTCGGAACTACCCTCCCCCCTCATGCCCGGTGTGTGGAGGAACCGAAATAACGATGTGGTTTGCAAGTCTGGTTATCTGTGTACGCGTGAGACGTCACATGACGCTTTGCACAACTGCTAAGATGCGCAGCTCACCATTTGGCTTCAGACTGTCAGCCTATGATGTCGATGTAGCAAAATGTCCTTTTTGAAGCAACGTTCGAACATTAAATTCATCTGCAAATTAGGAAAAACCACTGCAGAATCGTTACGGTTACTGCAAAAAGCATATTGAGACGAAGCTATGTGCAGATCGAAAGTTTTCAAATGGTACAGCTTGTTTAAAAATGGGAGAGACGCTGTTGCAGATGATCCGCGAAGTGGATGGCCAGTGACCCCACAAACGGAGGCGAACATCCAACGGGTAGGAGCAGTAGTTGTTTGGTTGGTTAAAGTTTATTGGCGCAAGGTCCAGAAAGGACAAGCTGCGCCAAACACAACATAACATCGTCAACAAATGGTATGTACAGGTTCTTCGTCGTTTCCGGGAGGCAATCCGTGGTAAACGTCCACACGTTTGGACATCCAACATGTGGATGTTGTTGCATGACAATGTCCCGGCGCACCTGTCCCTGATGGTGCAACAAGCCCTTGCTAAACACGGCACCACAGTTCTGCCACATCCCCTGTATTCCCAAGACCTCGCTCCTTGCGATTTCTACCTGTTGCCTAAACTGAAAGATCGCATCAAGGGCAAGCGGTTTGCAAATGCCGAAGAAGTGATGGCAACAGCGACAACCGCTTTACGACAGCTCTCACGCAACGGTGTCCAGGACTGTTTCCAAAAGCTGTATCAACGCTGGCAGAAGTGTATAGTTGCGGAAGGACATTATTTTGAAGGTGATTGTGTTCAGAAGACTTTGTAAGTGTATTCGTTGTTGTAGTAAATAAAGTCTCCGAATTTATTGACTGTACGAGTAGTACAGCTTTGCACGTTTTAATTTTGCTGAAAGATACGCATTTTCACACTCATAGTGCAGCTTTACACGTTTTAATTTTACTGAAAGATACGCATTTGCACACTCATAGTACAGCTTTACACGTTTTAATTTTACTGAAAGATACGCATTTTCACACTCATAGTACAGCTTACACGTTTTAATTTTACTGAAAGATACGCATTTTCACACTCATAGTACAGCTTTACACGTTTTAATTTTAATGAAAGATACGCATTTTCACACTCATAGTACAGCTTACACGTTTTAATTTTACTGAAAGATACGCATTTTCACACTCATAGTATATCTTTACACGTTTTAATTTTACTGAAAGATATGCATTTTCACATCAACTCTAAAAAGTAGAATTATGATAAAATGTTTTACTTCCTTACAATTCTATTCAATTTTTGAGAGGGTTAAAATTTAAATGACTAAAGGATTTTGTAAATTATGTAACTTAATATTTATATTCATATCCCAAAATAATGTATTGTTTTATGTACGTAATTTAAAAAAAGAAAACAATGATTTATTTTAAAAACTTCTGGAGTCCCGATGATATCTCCCAACTTCAACCCTCCTTAATATCCCACAACTTCAAGCCTCCTTAATATCCCACAACTTCAACCGTCCTTACTATCCCACAACTTCAACAGTCCTTACTATCCCACAACTTCAACCGTCCTTAATTTCCCACAACTTCAACCCTAATTAGCTTTTATTTTTAGCCACATGAGTGACACTCTACGATCTTATTAACGATCTAAACAGATCAACTCGGAGTGCTCTATCAAAATAACAACACTGAATACCAAGAGGCTAATACGCAATCTAGAAATATTCCTCACGAGACATTTTAAATCATAATGTAATAGCAGTTACAACGAACAAGAATATGAATTAACTGAAAGGTTCGCTTAAGTAAATAATTTTAATTCGTGCAGCATTATCTCGAGATGTTATAAGGAATGTTCAACTTGAACAAAAGAAATACGTATTTTACTCGATTCGCTGTAAAAAATTGTGAGACAGTGAATGGGTGATTACAGGTACACTGGGCTTGAAATTAGAATAAAAATATGCTTCATATGTTCTATATTACATGGATCCAGTTACGCACTTAGTATTAGCATCCTGTACTAAATTTTGTATATTGTGAACTCTCCAGGATTACAAAATACTCCGGATGACTTATTTCCTTCCAAGAATGGAAGGTTGTGTAATTACGCATCTTGTGTAGCAACGCATGCGTCACTTTGTATTTTATTTTAGAGGTGATGCAAAGTGGAAGGCACACAACAGGCTCCAAGAACTGAACAAGACGCGTCTCTGTGTAATTTTAGATAATACCACTGATGTACTTATTTCTCCATTCATATTTTAAATGCCATTAAAGTTGGACATCCAAATCAAACTGCATACCAAGGATACTTGATTCTGAAACCTTTAAAAAAATTGACATTTCCTGCTACTTCCAACTATTGCAAAGTATCTGCGAGTATGTAAATACGAATAATGGTTTGGGGCCACTTTAAAGACAATTTCCATATCAATTACTTGCGCTAACATATTTAAAAACTTATTCTTGAAAGTATATATATATATATATATATATATATATATAAACTCACTGCGCAACAGTCCGATGTGGACCAAGGCCGGCGGTACTCATCTCCGCTTTCTTAACCATGAGCTTGGAGTGACATACAGCATGTCTCAATCAGGTGGTCAACCTGACGTGGGACCCCCAGAGTTCCCAAGCATACTAGGTCCTCATTTTATAGACCCTCTCATGGGATGAAAGGCTGAGTCGCCCTTGCCCAGCCGCAAAGTCGAACCCTGGATCTGTGGGATGCAGCTCGATGCTTTTAACCACTACGCCACCAGGCTTCATATGCATGTATGTATATATATATATATATATATATATATATATATATATATATATATATATATATATATATATATATATATATATAGAGAGAGAGAGAGAGAGAGAGAGAGATAGATAGATAGATAGATAGATAGATATCTGGGCTTGGATCTAAAAGGGCCAATGTCAAAATTGTTAGTTTCGAAAAAAAAGCATTCAAAGATGCTGAACATTTTGCTGAATGTTATATCTTTCTTATACTATGCGTCACATTATTATTTTTTTACTTGTTCATTGTTAGTGTAAAAAATATATAAAATTCATTGTTAGTGTAAAACATTGTTAGTGTAAAATATATAAAACATATGCGTTTGGCCCTTTTTGAATCTAAAGTTACTGCATCTTAAATGGCATTAAATGATATTATAATGGAAATATAATCCCTTTTTGTTTGTTATTTGACATTGGCCCTTTTAGAACATGCCACCGACATATATAGACATGTATACATACGCACACACACACACACACACACACACAGATATATATATATATATATATATATATATATATATATATATATATATATATATATATATATATCTTAATTCTACCATGCCTTCAGAAGTGCAATATTTCCCATTTAAAAGCGGATTTGTCATTTTTATCTTTTAACGACTCATAAATATTTTCTGATTTAAAACGCAGTCATTAATATTAGGGAAAAAGAGAAAGGCACCGTTTGTTAACAGCAAATAGTTTTGCTAGAAATTTGTCATCTCCAGGAACTTGAATAACATAGTTAATAAAGTGTTTCAAAAGTTTTGCCTACTTTTTTAGGAACCCCAGAAAGCAAAGTAGTTCCGATCTTTCACGCGCAGGTGCGTGCGTGTGTATGATTGTGTTTACAAGGAGAATTATTCCTTCATCAAAAACAAGAGCTAAAACCGAATAAAATATCGCATGGATATGTCTTAACTATAAATTAAGTTGCCAGCATACTCAAAATCTCAATAGAAATTTAATTGTAGTGTTGAACATAAGTGTAATTCTTTCAGGCTGCGTGCCAGCTAAGCTGTTTTCTGCTGTTTCTTAGCCTCTCTTTAAATCATTTCTATTTTTCAGTACTGCAGAGAAAAGTTATTCTGAAGAGAATTTTTAATTCAAAATAATTATGGATCGACCAGATTTTGGGGCAGAATGTATAACATGGAAGTGAATTTTAGGGTATTTAATGACATGACTTTGAAGCGTTTTGAAATATTTAAGTAAAGTCATATCCCCGACTTCGAAAGAAAGCTTTGTAATAGAAAAATATATTTATTGTAGAAATGCATGCAGAATAGTTATAGAGGTAAATACATGAAATATTTAAAGCAAATAACCATTTGTGGGAAGGTTTCGTGGCATGAACGAACTGAAAATGAAATAATGTATCTGTGCGGACCTTCGGAGAACGTAAATAAATAAGATTCATTAGATGAAAATTTCGTTCCAACTATGAACTTTAGTTCATACAAAAATTCGGTGTGCATATAGAGCCAAGCTAATCAAAATAAATTTGAATGACATTGTACTTCAATATTTTGTTCCAAGTGTATTGTGAAAAATTAAAATAGTTGCTTCCTATTTAATTTAAACCCTACATTCAAGGGGTGTTAGTTCCTTTATTTTACGTCTAAGTAAATTGGATTTCGAAAACTGAAAATAGAGTTACATATCCAAGATCCTGATATTGAATTTTCTATAATTTTAAATTATAATTTTGATATATTGTTCAATAGTTTAATACATATTATTCAAAAAAATATTGCATTTGAAGCTAATTAAATATCTTTATAACTTAAAAATGCATATTTGTTTTTAATGAATAGATAAAATAATGATTACAATAAGAATGATAGATGTCAGAATTATATACTGTTACAAATATGGTGTTTTTCGAATTATTTCATTTTTTATTCAAAAGTTTTCTTTTATTTTTGAGATATTGAAAATATATGTGACTTTAGAAATAAATTGACCTAGAATTAATTAATTGCTTAAATACATTGTGATGTTTGTTTTAAGTTTACAGGAATGCTATAATATATTTAAAATGATTTTAAGCAACATTTTCTGGCTTGCAAGTCTTAGAAGCCTAATATTAGAGCCTGAATGGATTTTTGGAGAATATAAGCAAAATAATTTTCACTGCCAAACAACATGATAAACTTTAAGAAATATTATCCAAGTGCTATTTATAAAAGCCTTTTCTAAGTAATATGTCTTAATCAGTTTAAAAACATAATAATTTCAGCACATTTTTACCTATAAAAAGATGTATTTACAACTTTATTGAGCTGTTTGAAGTATAACTAAAAAAAAAAGTTCCTTAGCTGAGCAATATTTCAGTAACATTTTGCAAGTTTTAGAAGCCTAATGTCAGGACCTGGATGGATTTTTGATTAGTAAAAGCAAATTTCTTTTCACTGCCAAACAATAGGATTAACCTTCACCAATAGAAACCAAGTATTATTTATACAAACGTGCTAAATTATTTTATTTAATTTTTTGACGGGTTATGTAAGTCCTAGACATTACTAATTAGATTATTTTATCGGTCGTTCCGAACTCATAACTATAACTACAATTATAAAACAATAATTTTATCTCACTCTTTGAGATGTTTCAAGCATAACCAAAACAAAACATATTTTTTAAAAGATTAGTATTTAAAGCAACATTTTCCCGGTTTGCAAGTCTCAGAAGCCTAAGATCAGAGCTTGGAGGGAATTTGATTAATAGAAGTAAATTTATTTTCACTGCCAATCAGGATAAACCCCATGCGATAGAAACCAAGTTCTCTTATTTTATATAAATAGATTTTTTTGACCTGTTATGCTACTCCTAGACAGTATTAATTAAATAACTTTATCGGTCGCTCCGAATTTATAACTATGACTACAACTCTAAAACAATAATTTTATCTCATTTTTTTTAAATGTTTCAAGCATAACCCCAAAAAAACATTTTTTAACTGATTATTAATTAACAACCTTTTTCTGATTTGCAAGTCTCAAAAGCCTAATATAAGAGCCTTGATAGATTTTTAAGGATTATAAGTAAATTAATCTTCACTACCAAACAGGATAAACCCCATCCGATAGAAACCAATTTCTCTTATATTATATAAAAAAGTTTTTCTTTTGGACCGGTTATGCAAGTCCTAGACAGTATTAATTAAATTACTTTTTCAGTCGTTCCGAATCCATAATTATGACTACAATTGTAAAACAATAATTTTATCTAATTTTTTTTAGATGTTTCAAGCATAATCCAAAAAAAGCATTTTATAACTGATTATTATTTAAAGCAACATTTTCCGCTAAGTCTCAGAAGTCTAATATCAGAGCCTGGATGGATTTTTGAGGATTATAAGTAAATTAATTTTCACTACCAAACGGGATAAATCCCATGCTATAGAAACCAAGTTCTCTTATTTTATATAAATGTTTTTTCCCCTTTCATGTTTGTTCTAGACAGTATTAAATAAATTACTATATCGGTCGTTCCAAATTCACAAGTATAACTACATTTGTAAAACAATAAATTTATTAATTTTCTCAGATGTTTCAAGCATAGCAAAAAAAAACATATTTTTTAACAGATTATTATTTATAGCAACATTTTCCGGTTTGCAAGTCTCAGAATGCTAATATCAGAGCCTTGATGGATTTTGAAGAATTATAAGTAAATTAATTTTTATTTCCAAACAGGATAAACCCCATGCGATAGAAACCTAGTTCTCTTATTTTATACAAAAAAAGTTTTTTTTTTGGGGGGGGGGGCAGTTATGCAAGTCCTAGACAGTCAGTATTAATTAAATTACTTTATCGGTCGTTCCGAATTCATAACTATGACTACAATTGCAAAAAAAAAATTTTATCCCATTTTTTGAGATGTTTCAAGCATAAACAAAAAAACATATTTTTTAACAGATTAGTATTTAAAGAACAATTTTCTGATTTGCAAGTCTCAGAAGCCTAATATCAGAGCCTGGATGGATTTTTGAGGATTATATGTAAATTAATTTTCAATACCAAACAGGATAAACGCCATGTGATAGAAACCAAGTTCTCTTATTTTATATTTTTAAAAAAAAATTGGGACCGGTTATGCAAGTCCTAGACAGTATTAATTAAATTACTTTATCGGTCGTTCCGAAATCATAACTATAACTCGCATACAAATGACACGCAATTTGTACTGCAGTACAAAACAAATCACCCTCCATATGAATTTATCTTGCATGCGAGTCTGAAAGCTACCAGCGTCGTCTCGCCGTGCCTGGAGTAGAACGCATTTTTATGTCGAGAGAATCAATCTTTGCCGGTTGTTTAGAACATAAAAATATTTCTGTTGAATACAAATAGATGCACTTGAGCAAATTCAATGAGCAAGCTGGGAGGAAAAATTTTTATTCTATTTCTTTCCCCCGGAAAGAATGATAAACGAAAGTCTTTGTTTTTTCTTCTACGATGTTTCAACGTTTGATTAATGTTGTTTTGCGATGATTGTCTTTTTATGTTAAATCTCGTTACTGACTTTTAAGAGGGTCGTAATGAAGGCTTAGGAGGTTATTACACGTACAACTGCTAGAAATACAAAAACAATTTGGTTGTAATTGAAAATGTCTCGTTGTGCAAGTGCTTAGGGCATAATTATTTATCTGCTGCTAATATTTTTATATCCGATGGTAGAACTAACAAATGGCAATTAACTCGAAAGAGCTTTTATTAATTCTTATCAACTTTTTTTTTACTCGTGAAATCATTTGAACAGCATTCTGTACGATCTTATGGGATGACAGAAATTCATTAAATTATATTTCTTTAGATAATTTGCTTGCAGTGATGCTGTTTTCATATTAAAGTTAGGATATATTAACTTCCCTCTCTTATGAAAATAAAAATATCACCGCAAAATTACGAAATATACCAAAACAGTACTCAGTTTTTAAAAATACACTTTTTCAATCTAAAAATGCCAAATTACGCATAAAATACCGTTCAAATACTTGATATTTTTTGTCTTTAGAAACAGATGAAAATTTTTAAATGATTAACGAAAACTATTTTTTTAAAAATTTGAATTGATCATATGAAGGCCTTATTTGAATAGTGGGCCAAATTTGCTTTTTAAAAAGATGGAGTTAGCCTCACTTTCATGTTCATACAAGTCATTTTTATCTTATTTTAAAACTGGTACACCAACAGAGGGCATTACAAATCAGACTTCAGCAGTAATTTCTCAGCACTCATTAGACTTTAAAGGCTCTGTACCTCAAAATGAACAAGAATGGAGTTGGACCACAATTCAAAAAAGGTCTTCATATAACATGCTGAATTTTATATTTTGCAAAATTCTAAGCTTTTTACATCATCTTTCATGCTGCCAACAAAGGGCATTACAAATCAGAATTCAGCAGTCATTACTCGGCGCTCAATTGACTTTAAGGCTCTGTATCTCAAAATGAACAAAAATGGAGTTGGCCCACTATTCAAAAAAGGCCTTCATATTACATGCTGAATTTTATATTCTGCAAAATTCTAAGCTTTTTACAGCAACATTCATGCTGCCAACAGCGGGCATTACAAATCAGAATTCAGCAGTCATTACTCAGCACTCAATTGACTTTAAGGCTCTGTATCTCAAAATGAACAAAAATGGAGTTGGCCCACTATTCAAAAAAGGCCTTCATATTACATGCTGAATTTTATATTTTGCAAAATTCTAAGCTTTTTACAGCATCTTTCATGCTGCCAACAAAGGGCATTACAAATCAGAATTCAGCAGTCATTACTCAGCACTCAATTGACTTTAAGGCTCTGTATCTCAAAATGAACAAAAATGGAGTTGGCCCACTATAAAAAAAAGCCTTCATATTACATGCTGAATTTTATATTCTGCAAAATTCTAAGCTTTTTTCAGCAACATTCATCAATATTTTTGTCTTTATCTGAATATTTTCCGCCCCTAACAGTAAAATAAACTAAAGAGGAAATATGCACTTCAAAATTTTGTAAAAGGTTCTAATAAAATATGTACTTTCGCTTACCAAACTTATAATCTTTAAATAGGATTCCTTAGAATACTATCAGAAAAATATTATTTTAGATTTCTACATTGGAAAGAATGATTTGAGAAGTATAGATGGAGCAAATTTGTCTTCAGAAATGCAGCAGGAATTTCATTTCATTGTAGTTAAATCAAAATATTGTTACAGTATTTAATAAATTGCCTTTGAACGTGAAGAGTGGATTAGCGCGAAATTATCAGGTTACATGTAAAGTCTATACTAATAATCCTAAATGCATCAAAATTTATGTTTAAAGATTAATTTTTCCAATAATTTACTAAAAAAACTAGCAAAAATGGAAATCACTCTTAACTAAATATAGTTAGGACCATAATATTGGAATTTAAATTTAAGAAGAAAATGCTGGATAAACAGGCAGTTTTAAATAATATAATTCATGTACTAGATTTTATAAAATTAAGATGTTTACAATTGAAATGGAATATTTATATATTTTCAAGACCCCAAACTCATCTAAGTATGTTAAAGTCATTGGGGAATATTATTTATTTTTCTTTTTTGAAATTTCAGTTAAAAATTTATTACCCCGGAAATTTTCAGAAAGTTTGTCAAATCTAATGCTCATCAATCTTTCTTGAATAAACAGAATTATATCTGTGAAATACTTATTTATTTCTTTGTTCAAAACTTATGCTACGTATGGAAAATGTCATTACTGTATTATATATATTTTTCCAATTAGAGTTTTAAACTAGACTACACATATAGAACTAAAAATAATAAAGAGTTAGTAGGACAGTTGGAGTCTATCTAGAGCCATACTTTGATGTTCGTTAAGAAAAATTGCTTTTAACATGAGAGTGCGAAGTTTTCTGATCATATTATTATACTGTCTAGACTTTCCTTATATCTATCGGAAATGTAAAATTTAATTGTTTTAATATAATTAATTTTACCTGGTAATTATGAATAGAGAAAATGATCAAAACATTTTGGATACTGCAAAATATAAATAAATAAAACTTCATTATTCATATCGTACTTGCTCCTATCCAAAACAGATTTCTCACGAATCAATTAGTAATATTTATTTTCATATTAAAACTTTTGAATATTAAAACATAGAGAGGACAACGTTTTTCAGATTCATGTTAATTTAGGGGAACATACGAAAGGAGCTCAAACACCAAGATGTGTAGATGGGAGAAGACAATTCATTTTTATTTTGCAGGCAAGATATTGCTGAGTAGGAAAAAACCCATATAAAAACCGTTATTGTTTAGAAGGAGCCATGCTTGGAATGCAAATAGTCGGTATTCGACAATCTAAATCTTATACCGAAATTCAGAGTTTTGTCCGACATGGGACAAATACTTTGCGCTGAATTTTCTTGCTGTTGAAGAAGTTATAGTTTCAGGCCCTCCAATTTGACTGCCTCCGTCAACTGGTGTTCGGTAACTTTTAAACTATTCAGCGAAACACTTGTGTGCTAAACCGAAATCGTTCACTAGGTAATTCCTTGGAGTCTTTGTTATATCTCTGCACTGCCTTTCCGTAATTTATATCTTTTTTCATATCCCTCTCTAAATCCATTGGGCGATACACAAAATATGACAAACAAAGAAATCCTATAACTCCAGATATTCTATTAGATTGACACAGCCTGCATTCTTTATATTACAGTACAGATTACTGTAGATAACTATCAATAAAGCAGATTTTTCAGTTTATAAAAAAGAGAGATTTCAGACCATGAAGTTTGTTCAATGCAGCATTTTTATGATTAATTTTAACTTGATATTTAACATTTTATAGTGAGTTGTCAGAGAGATATACTTGAGTAAACACAAACAAAACATATCTATTTGTCACAATTGAATCAAACCACAAAGAACCTCGGACAGCAAATTAAATATTACGCCACCTATTATTTAAATTCTAATAACAACGATCTAAGTACCAAATATGAATATAGTATTTATGAATTCTTCCTGATATATATACGTGTGTTAACTAACTAACTAACACACACACACACACACACACATATATATATATATATATATATATATATATATATGTGTGTGTGTGTGTACATATATATATATATATATATACAGTGGCTCCCAAAAGTGTTCGTACACTTACGATTTTCAATGAAATAGGGGTCTATCCATTGATTAAAATGAATATTTCAGAATGGGTATTTAATAATAAGATCTATAATCTATTCTTCACAAAACTACATGAAATATTTTGAAAACATAGTAAAGCTTTATTTTTAAGAAACCAATAATCCAAAAGTAACAAAAACTTTATCTCACAAAAGTCATCGTACACTTGTAAAAAATCTCTACATATTAATAAATATTCTAATTTTTCGTTAAATTAATATTTAGTAGGATATCCTTTAGCATCCACAACAGATTTTAAACGTCTGGGAATAGATTACTTTAGTTCTTTTGTAATTTTTGCATCAATGTTCATCCATTCTTCCATCATAATTGTTTTTAGTTCGCTTTTCGTGTGAATTTCGTGTTTTCGTACTCTAACCTCCAGTTCTCTCCAAATATGTTCTATTGGGTTTAAATCTGGCGATTGAGGTGGTGTTTTCAAAACTTGTGGACAATTATAGAGACACCAGATGCGAACGTTGAGAGCAGTGTGCTTAGGATAGTTATCTTCATAAAAAACAAAGTTGTTTCCAATACCCAGATTTTGAGCTGATAATTTTAAATTGTCTCTTAAAATATTTATAAAAACAGCATGATTCATTATGCCATCAATAAATACCAAATTTCCTAGTCCTGATGCTGACATGCAACCCCCACACAAGGATACCTCCACCGGCATGCTTAACTGTTCCTACTAACTTCTTGGGATTAAGTTTCTCATTTTTTTCTTCTCCATACAATTATACGGCCATCAGCACAAAAAATGTTCATCGGCAAATAAGACATTATTCCAATAGGTTTGGGGCTTATTTAACATTGATAGTGCGAAGGGAAGCCTAAACTTTCTGTTTTTCTCACAAAAAATTTTCTATGGGCAGAACGCCCATGTAATCCAGCTGTTCTGAGAACTAGTGAAAAAATTTCAGATGAAATTGAAGTAGAAAATGTTTTATTGAATTCTGCAGAAACTTTTACAGCACTCAAACGTGAATTTTTCACAAATTTTCTAATTATAAATCTCTGATCACGTTTTGTTAACTTTGCGGACGGCCGATTCTTACCTTGTTTTCGATCCAATTTTCTTCTTTAGAGCGTTTTTTCACATACTGCACAGTAGAATGGGATAAATTAAGCAATTTAGCAATATTCCGAACTGATTTACCACTACTATGATGAAAAATAATCAATTTTTGAATGCTGTTTGTTGTTTCTTTACGACTACGAGCCAATTTTAAATAATAAATAGAATATTACGGAGTAGGCAAGCAAAAATTAAAGCCAAATGGTATTTTAAATGCCCCCACAATTCAAATATAAAAATAAAGCGCCACATGATAATTTTAATTATGAATTTATCCGGAAATATTTCAGCGTACGATGACTTTTGTGAGATAAAGTTTTTGTTACTTTTTGATTACTGGTTTCTTAAAAATAAAGTTTTACTATGTTTTCAAAATATTTCATGTAGTTTTGTTAATAATAGATTATAGATCTTATTATTAAATACCCATTTTGAAATATTCATTTTAATTAATGGATAGACCCCTATTTCATTGAAAATCGTAAGTGTACGAACAGTTTTGGGAGCCACTGTATATATTCACACACACACACACACACACACATATATATATATATATATATGCGTGTGTGTGTGTGTGTGTATGTATGTAGTATACTTATCAAATCAATATTTATGGGAACAAATTAAATTAATTTAGTAATCGGTAAGTGTTGAATCCTATTATCCTAAAACGGTTAGCATATTACGACTCTTGAGTATTCAGAAAATATTTTAATACCGAATTCCTTAAATCTTAATAACGTAAGCTGTAGCTTTATTTTCCTGATACCATACGGCTTGATAAGACTAAAAGTCTTTGTATCAGCTAAACTCCAAACGCAACATACCATTTTAAAACAAATTCTGAAAAGAGCTTAATTTATGCTCTATTGCGAAACTTCATTCATTATCCCGAATCGCTTACGTTTTAAAATGAAGTAATTAATGATAAAAGGATATTTCTGCGATATCGCATTTAATCATTTCCCGCCAGTTACTCCAGAAACCTGAGCCCAATTCCTTGCATTTGTTCCTTTTCTGACTTCCACGCGTTGCATCAGCCTACCTTCTGTTTATATGCGATTACTTTCTCATCAAGCGCTTGGTATGCAAAGAGAATACCACGTTTTTCGGGGACGACATTCCTGGTTCGATGGAAATGGAATGTGTCAGCGTCTGTTCAGTATCATTCGAACGTATTCGGATGTTGTTGCTGAACGCATTCCTAAGTTATCAAACATAAAATGTTCTATTAATTTTTCAAAAATAATTTGTAAATTCAACGGTATTTGCATAAAGTTAAAATACCTGAATGTAATTTCGAAATAGAGAAAAACTGTAATACTGTAAACTGTAAACTGTAAGAGACTTTATATCTTTTAAAATCAGAAATATTTTAAAGAATATTGCAAATATTACAAATTCAAAGCACGTATCGGCGGGTAATAGATATATTTTATAAGGCCACAAAGCATTAGATGTGATGATATATATCTATGTCTGAATCATATGTGAAAAATCTATTAACTGTTTATTGCTAAATAGGGAATCATTTATATTTAAATAATTTATTGTATCGTTACGAAAGCATATTTAAGTTTAGCCTTAGAAAGTTTACTTTAGAAATCTCGTCCAAATCCATTAGATTATCTCATCAATTGGTATGGAAAAGTTCAGTTAAGTTTTTACAGTTCTGGTTCTAACAAATTCTGCAGTACAGGTTAACCAAAAACATTTCATAGCAATAAGTAGGAAAATACGAGTGTAAGATTTTACTAAAATTTCATACATAAAATAGATACAAAGCAATAATGATATTTACATATGATAACATATTAATACATTTGGCACATTTAGTTAAATTAATTTCACAATTATTAATAACTAAATACAATTACGAGTACATCAGTGTAGCACACTGATGCCTCAATATAATTTAACTTATGTAATCCAAATATTTCTACAACATAGTGAGAGAATACAGCAATTCATTCAATATCACGTCCATTGCCCTTTTGACTGACAGTAAATTTTTGAAGAACAACCTCTTAAAGTCCACAATAGATTGCAAAGTGGCAGATAACAGATATATTTTCTATGGCTACAAAGCATTAGATGTTATATATATATATATATATATATATATATATATATATATACACTGCTCAAAACAATTAGGGGAGCACATGGTTTTAACGAAATTACGCAAATACTTACACCGATAAGTAACATAAAATAAATCATCCATAATTTAAAGCCTAGCAGGATACAGAAAAAGAAAACTTCATATGCAAATCAAAGTTCATGACGTCAAAAACCAGAAAAAGAACATAAGGGCGGAAATCGGGATGTTGCAGAAAATTATGTTTCACTGCCTTAACTGTGAAATTCGATTACTCAGTTATTCTTTTTGAGAAAAGGTGACTTCAAAATGTCTCAACAACGTGATTTACTGGAATCCATGGCATGGCGTATTATAGGCAGACTTGAATCCGTGCAAACACAACGTAGTGTCGCGGACGCTGTTGGAGTCCCCAGAAGTGTCGTTCCAAGGCTGTGGAATCGATTCCGAGAAACAGGGAATGTTAGACGTCGACCAGGGCAAGGTCAGCCACTCGCCACTACAGCAACTGATGACCGGTATACACTGTTAACAGCTCGTCAAAGACAGTTGCTCTTGACAACAGGACGAAGGGTGTCCAGCCAAACAGTACGTAATAGACTTCATCAGGGAGGTCTCTATGCACGTAGGCCAATGGTCTGCACTCCGTTGACCTCACACCACCGTGCGGCCCGAAGAAGATGGGATGCTGAACATCGAGATTGGGAGCAACATGATTGGAGCCAAGTGCTGTTTACAGACGAGTACAGATTCAGTCTGGAGTGTGACACCCGACGTGTTTTGGTATGGAGAGAAAGGGGCACTCGAAATAACCCCACATTCATTCGTGAAAAGTCACAATACAGACGAGCTGGTTTTATGGTATGGAGTGGAATCAGCATAGGTGGACGTACGGACCTGCTTATCATTCGGAATGGTACTTTGACGGCCCGAAGGTATGCAGGCCAGATACTGAGACCTCATGCCATACCTTAGGCTGCAACCATTGGAGATTCCTTTGTTTTCCACCATGATAATGCCAGACCGCATACAGCTTGTCTTGTGGAGAACATGCTTGAAGCTGAAACAATACAGCGTATGGAATGGCCAGCGTGCTCTGCTGACCTGAATCCAATCGAGAATGTTTGGGACATGCTCGGACGACGCATTGCTGCGAGACCATGGCCTCCTTTTACTCTCCGAGATTTGCAGATTGCACTGCTTGAGGAGCGGAACAGTATTCCACAAAGTCTTATCGATAACATCATCGCATCCATGGAAAACAGGTGTTCAGCAGTCTTAGCTGTTCGGGGAGACCACACGCCATATTAAAAATCTTACATCGTTTCTAAACAATACATTTTTTTTATCGTTTACATGTAACCAAATTGTTGCCCTAAATCATTTTTTTCATGTTTGTTCCATATTTTCAAAGAATTAAAGCTTAATCACAAATTTCTTTAAGTCTTTTTTCTGTATTGCGCATTGATACGCGTGTACTATCCATTTTATGCCAATACGTAGCTGTCTTGCACGGTTTTCTTAACTTCTTTGCTTGCTCCCCTAATTTTTTTGAGCAGTGTATATATATATATATATATATATATATATATATATATATATATATATATATATATATATATATATAAATATACACTCATGGACAAAAAAATTAGCGCACCAAGAAGGAGTCGTCAAAATGAAACGAAATTTTACATACGCAATAACTACTTTGATAAAAGTAAATTATAAGAAAATCAAAGAAAAAGGATAATTTAATTCAGAGAAAAAGGCAAAAGAACGGAGGAGTTAATACTCCGTTGGATCCCCTCTAGCGCGGATGCACGATGCGATACGATCGGGCATTGAGTCATACAAGTTCTGTATGATGTCTTGAGACATTTTGTTCCATATTTGCTATAACCTTGCCTCTAGTTCGTTCAAACTAGTGGGATGCCCAACTCGTCGTCCCAAATGATCCCAGATATGCTCGATTGGAGACAAATCTGGGGATCGGGCAGGCCAAGGAAGGGTAGTAACAGTGCGGAGACAGTCTTGTGACACCCTTGCCGTATGAGGCCGAGCATTGTCTTGTTGAAAAATGGCTCCTGGGAGCCGTTGCATGAGTGGCAACACATGTGGTTGCAGGATTTCATGAACATACCGTTGGGCTGTCATGGTGCCACAGAACAATATTAGGGGTGACCGTGTATTGTAGGCAGTGGCACCCCATACCATCACACCAGCTGTGGGAGCGATGTGTCGCTGTACAGCAAAGGCAGGATTGAAGCGTTCATCACCGGCTCTCCACACACGAACACGATTGTCATCACTGCCGAGATTGAATCTGGATTCGTCGCTAAAGACGACCTGGTTCCATTCCGCTGCAGTCCAGTTTCCTCGTGCGCGGCAAAACTCCAAACGGAGGCGTCGATGGGTGGGCGTCAAGGGCAGCACACTTAATGGGCACCGCGATACCAACTGTCCTTCAGCCAGGCGCCTTCATATGGTTCGAGAAGACACAGAGGCCCCTAGTGAAGGTGCTACCTGTGCCTAGATGGCGGCCGATGAAGCTGTTGGCTGTACGCGTGCATTTCTTACGATGTGGCGGTCTTCTCGACGACTGGTCTGTCGAGGGCGTCCTGAGCCTGGTCTTCGTGTACATGACATCTTTCGGGTCCACTGGTCCCAACACCTCCTCACAACACAATCAGAGCGGCCTAATTGACAAGCTACTCGCCTAGCTGACCACCCAGCTTCCATCATCCCGACGATTCTTCCCCTCTCAAACTGCGACAACTGCTTATATTGTCTTCGAACACGGCGTAATCGCATGTCTATATCAGCTCTTCCTTTGTAAATGATTCAGCACACTCAAACAAGCTTTGGTTACCTGTTTTATACTCCACAGAGTACGATGTTCAACGCCCTCTACCGGCTATACGTAATGCGCAATCACGCTGCATTTCTAATCATTTGCATATCTCCCCGACATGTACCTTCATTGCAAGTTTCGTTACGATCCCGCAATTATTTCTTGGTGCGTTAATTTTTTTGTCCATGAGTGTATATATATATATATGTGTGTGTGTGTGTGTTGTGTGGGAATCACATGTGAAAAACCTCTTAACTGTTAAATGCAAAATAAGCAATCATTAATATTTAAATAATCTATTGTGGGTCAGTGGGTGAACATGTAAAATACATGAAATGTTTGTGAAATGAACGAGACGAGGCAGAACTGTCTTCTCACAGATTGTTTACTGTTACTTCCCACCTCTGCTAATGCGGGCTAAGTTCTAAAAAATTCTACAAATTAAATCGTCACTTGTATTTTAAGATCTTCGCATGTGTGATTTGCCTGTAGAGATACGTGTCCCAGGTTAAAGGAGTACTTTCCTTATCATACCGAAGAATATAATATTTATATAATTTGTTGTGAATTGTAAAGAACTAGGACAAAGACTTTATTAACAAAATCAATACTTGTAATATTTTATTTAAAGATACAACATGTAACTAATTTCAAATCAGGAATCAGAACCTAATAAATCATTAATCGTGATTCAATAATTGTCTTTGAACTACGTTGCAAAGATGTTATAACTTCACATTCATGAGGTTCACGATTGCGTTTAAATATTTGGGTATAAGATAGGATTAAAAAATATTCTGAAATTATGAAATTTCGCATACTGTATAAAATTATTGAAGATTATTTATTAAGAAATCAAATTAATATTATAAATCTTAACTTGAATCTTCTTCAACTTAAACAGTAAAAATTTGCTCTCTTCATGTGATATATTTCTTAATATAATTAATTCTAAAATTAGTTTTCGCTATTGAAATCAATTGTTTCACAGGCAATTAAGTCAATTACTTTATATATTTTATATATATTTTCTTTCCATCCAGGTGTACTAGGAAAAAAACAATCTAAATATAAAGTATTTATGATATTTATTATAAGGTAGAGTTGTAATAATATTTATGATAACTCCCACTCAATAAATAAATTTAAATCTCAATACCTTATTTTAAGAGTCATCAGTTTTTTATAATAATAAATTACAAATTTTCCGATAGCCTTATTTTTGCTAAAAATAATCCAAGAAATATACAGCTCTAGTCAATCTGACACATGGCATAAACACTTCCAGAATTCCTTTTAAGAAAGATGAAAGGAGTTCCTAACTTCTTATCCAAATAATTTCCAGTTATTTCCAGGCAATTGCAAGGTATTATGTGAAAGGGGTACCTCTAAAATCCCGAGCTTCCTTTCCGTGTCAAACTACTTGTGCAAACAGCAATGTTATGTACTTTGTGTCCGATATTAAATATTTACTCTGTGAAGGTTCCTTTTCTAGGAAATTATTATGAATTTGTAACTTTGAAATAAGGATTCTTCGACAAATACTTTCTCCGAGTTAATCATAAATACAAAGAAATAACAGGAACTTTATTCGATTCGGTTCTTATAGGGGGGCAATAACCTACTTTTCAGAAGAACAAATGCTGTTTTGGAATTTTGTCGAAACAGTTTTAGATTCGCTATCCTAAAATAAATCATATTCCTAGATCTCTTTCAAAATATTTGCTGATATGTTAATGACATATGCTTTATCTCTCTCGATGGGCATGAATGTATTAACCTTTTCCTTACGGCGAGGGATAACATGTATCCCAAGAATATATATGTATATGTATATATATATATATATATATATATATATATATATATATATATATATATATATATATATATATATATATATATATATATACAGGTCGACTCAGCCTTTCATCCCTTTAGTGAGTCGATAAAATGAGGACCAAGCATGCTTGGGAACTAAACTCTGAGGGTCCCACGTCAGGTTAACCACCTGACTGAGACATATGCTGTATGGCACCCAAAGCCCACTGTCAAGAAAGTGGAGTTGGGTACCGCCGGCCCTGGTCCACATCGGACTGTTGCACCATGAGTTGAGTTTAGTTTATATATATATATATATATATATATATATATATACACTGAAGTGCCCCTGAATTAGGGATAGCAAAACCTATGCAAATTTTGTAGCGCTGCGCATCATGTATACGCAAGTGAGGGCGCTGGTGTAACTGCATATATAGCGCGTACTGTGGTTGTTCTGAATTAGTTGTTGGAATTGCCAGTATGGGTAAACTGGATGATTTGGACGCCTTCGATCGCGGACAAATCGTAGGTGCGCGACGCATGGGCCATTCAATTTCAGAAATCGTCAGACAGCTAGGGTTTTCAAGGTCGGCAGTGTCAAGAGTCTTGCCTGGGCAAGAGAGCACAGAGAATGGAGTGTACAGGACTGGAAACGAGTAGCATGGAGTGATGAGTCTCGATTCCGACTACTTAACGCCGACGGGAGGCTGAGAATATGGCGTCAGGCTCATGAAGCCATGAATCCTGCATGCCTGGCTGGAACTGTACAAGGGCATGGTGGCTCAATCATGGTCTGGGGTGTTTTTTTGTGGCACAGTTTCGGATATTTGGTGCGTGTACCAACCTCCCTCAATGCAATTCGGTACGTAGAGTTGCTGGGTGATCACCTCCATCCGTTTATGCTGTTCTGTTATCCGCACGGTAATGGAGTTTTCCAGCAAGACAACTGTACCTCTCACAAGTCCCGGTTGGCTACTGGCTGGTTGGATGAGCATTCCTCTGACTTCTCTGTCATGAATTGGCCACCTAGAAGACCAGACTTAAATCCTATTGAGCATCTTTGGGATGTTTTGGAACAAGGGGTGAAGGGCCATCACACAGCACCAAAGAACCTTACTGAATTATGGACAGCTTTAACCAATATTTGGCAAGCCATTCCCGTGGAACGTTTCCAGAAACTTGTTGAATCTATGCCTCGTCGTGTGGCAGCCGTTATCAAGGCCAGAGTAGGCCAAACTTGTTACTAGGTAAGTATCCCTAATTCAGTGGCACTTCAGTGTATATATATATATATATATATATGTATGTATGTACGTATGTATAACCCCCTTACTGGCCGTTATTACGAAGAGGATATGATGTTTCCCGTTCTAAAGATGGGATTGGATAAATTGGCACCGTAAGCTAAAAGTTAATAAACAATATGAAAAGAAATTTTTTAATTCTGAGATACTCGCACAATATACCACTAAAATGGCTGACTATTACTTGTCTGGAACCACTATACGAGGGAATCAACATTGCCCCATAGTGCTACCTTATTTTTGACCCTGCAACCCCAGGGGCTGTATGTGGAAGGTTAGCACGTTCCAGCATCCACTGACCTCATGTTAGGACCTTCCAGTCTATGGATTTAACGTGTTCATATCCGGTCTAGACACGAAGGTATTTAATGCCGTTCGTCGGAATTCGAGGTGAGAGCTCACAGTCTGAAAACGAAGCGCTACCACAAGACTGTCAAGGACATACGAAAAACAATAAAATAAATCTAACGAAATCCTCAGATTAATAACATTAAGGATAAATAATTAAAGGAAGAAAAATTTATGAAGTTAATAATATAGTTTTATGTAGTGGCAAAGTATATATCATCTGTGGGCAACTATAACACAAATAAATATACATGGTGTTTCAAAAAGAACGTTCTGATTTGGAACGTCAATAACAAAAGTACAAATCAAGATAGAGATAGAAATCTTTTATACCTGAGAAGTGCACAGTATGCCATTGTCATCCATTAAGTTTTAAAGATTACATCAGTGAAATGGTGACCGTGCTTTTCGATGCAGTTTTGAAGTCTCTTTCGGAAATTTTCCATGGATCTGCGGATTACGTCCTGCGGAATCACCGTGATTTCTTGCATAATTGCTGCCTTGAGTGCTTGCAAATTTTTTTTCTGTGGGGCTTTCTCAAATCAAAAGTGTACCAACACCGACCAACAAATTACAAGCCCTCAAGGCAGAAATTTCGCAAGAAATCACGGCGATTCCGAGGGATGTGATCCGCAGATCAACGCAAAATTTCCGAAAAAGACTTCAAAACTGCATCCAAAAGGACGGTCGCCTTTTAACTGATGTAATCTTTAAAACTTAATGGGTGACAACGGCATACTATGTACTTCTCAGGTATAAAAGATTTCTTTCTCTATCTTGCTTTGTATTTTTTGTTATTGACGTCCCAAATCGGAACGTTCTTTCTGCTGCACCCTGCATATAATTATATATATATATATATATATATATATATATATATATATATATATATATATATATATATATATATATATATATATATATATATATATATATATATATATGTATGTATGTATGTGTGTGTGTGTACCCTACAATACATACAACTTTATGAATACAACTACGTAATAAATAGGATTCAAAGTACTGGTATTATATAGTCGACTATCCCATATTAAGATACTTACGATGGTCACATTTTATTTAGTATTGGGTGCAATTTAAGCTTTTTAATTATAAATCCACTGCTCTGATCCAAAGAAACCATAAACGCTCTGGGTAATTGCACATATATAACAAATATCGATTCACGCTCAAATAAATGGTGCTTTTAAATCTTCTTTTGAACTTGTTTGACGCTGTCTAAACCCCGAAATATACGAGTTAAGATCATCCATTCTCGGAAAGAAATCATCGATTACTCGTTAGTAGACGTTATTAAGTGCTCGGATAAATTAAGAGTCATTTGAAGATGTTATATTCAAAATATATATAATTTTATTGCTTATTCCATAATGCTTGAATTAAATTTTACCATATCTGATGTACACTGTCGCCAAAATTATCGTAAATAATAATTTCATTGTATTAAAGACATAAAAGAATGTTTCCTAAATTTTAGTGTTAATTCGGAGAACGTGCTTTTAGCCCATCAAAGAAAATTTTAAAACTACACAAGCACGACAGGTAAAATGTACAACCGGATCAGTTTCGAGTAGTACCAGTTATATATATATATATATATATATATATATATATATATATATATATATATATATTTATTTATTTATTTATTTATTTATGTAGATCATTAACAGATCAGGCAGATCAGTAACTATTTTCGAATATTTCACAAATCCTAATCTGTCGCTTAAATAATAAAATTTATGTCATTCACAGCCGGATATTGTCAGGCACTTGGAATGCAAAAAGAATAAATGATTATTCTGCGTTAGTATTACAAACTCTTCAATCGCAAACATTACACCATAAAAATATTACCATACTTAAAAAATAATTGTACGAGGTTTAAATGGCTTACTTCCAAAATAATCCTTCAATGTGCTCAGGACTCATCAAGTTAATTCCTTATCATGCTTTAATTTTCTTAAACTGTATAATAAATTTAGTGAAAGACTTACGAAGCAATTTACTTTTATCGTAATTTAAGATATTAGGTGGAATAAGAGACTTGTATTTTAATAAATTTTTTTAAAGAAATATTTGTTGGGTACATTAAGGGGAATATTTAATGAATTATTAATTAGTATTTAGAAAATACTAATTAAGTATGGTGCGTAGGTTTAAGCTAAAAGCACATACTTTTAAAGGCGGAGAATCTTATCTCCTGGTAATACAACAAAGCACACCCCACATTTTCAGTTCTTTTATAAAGGGTTCAGTGAATCGGGGAAACAACGTTTCTACTATAAGGCGACAAATCAGTAATATGAATGTCTTAGTGTATATATATATATATATATATATATATATATATATATATATATATATATATATATATATATATATATATATATATATATATATATATAAATATATATATAAGTATATATACATTTATATATTTATAAATATATATATAAATATATAAAGAGAGAGAGAGAGATTGTTTAAGAGGTTAAACTTTAAGGGGTCAAAAAGGGAGTTTTTCGACTGAAAGTCTGAATTAAAACGTTAAATGCCAGACTTTTTACATTTGATAGCGCAACGCGGGAGAGAAAACGGAGTTCAGCGGGAAGAATTACGAGCCCAGGACGCCAGAAAGCTATTTTTAGAGTTTCACGAGATATTAAGGAATGATGTACGCAACGTATAAAAAGTTTCCATTTAAATGCCTCGCTGTTGTCCGTTAAATTCAATGTTTACACAGCTGCAGGGCTAGCGTTTATTCGCAAAGCGTTTCATTTATTAGCCACAACATCCATGATATACATATCACTAGCTACCACTTATTTTCTGATTTTCTGGGTTTTTTTTTTCTCCCAGCAGAAGGAAGAGTGGAACTAAATCAGTTTCGTGCTATATTGTTTACATTTCGTTCGCAATTTGTGCTAGTGCTTTTTATCGCTGCATTCTGTATTATTTTTTTTCTTCATTTGTTTCAAATTATTTACGATATTTAAAGTTCTAAATTTATTTGAAATTTTATC
Source organism: Dolomedes plantarius (assembly GCA_907164885.2). NCBI lineage: Eukaryota > Metazoa > Arthropoda > Arachnida > Araneae > Dolomedidae > Dolomedes > Dolomedes plantarius. The sequence goes on along the minus strand of OU015497.1, from coordinate 103,231,459 downwards.
AGTTATGTTAAGTGAACGTAAACGTGCTACCGGATAACGCCCAAAAAAACGAAAGTTTATACGCGAAAGTACACACATATAAAGGATTGTTATGTGACTGCAGACATTCCATCTTCCACAGCTACATGAAAAAAAAACTGAAAACAATTCTTCCGAAGATATGACTGTTGATAATGGTTTCTCGGGTTATCGCTTAATCGATTTTAGTATGTTTTTCAGAAATATATCTGAACAATTATGCTGCAAAATATGTGGACAAAATATTGATATACTTGAGAAAAAAGTGCAAGGATTGTCATCGGTTTTTACCATAAAAAGTTGTTCAAAAATATGTAAAATAACTGAATATTTTAAATAACATTTATGCATGTTTAATACTTAAATAGAATATTTGAAAACTGACCCTACTAGTGATATTTAGTATGTGATACAATAACTGTTTCATTTGTTTAAAATCTTGATATCACCAACAATGTGTCATTTTTGTGAACATATTTAAAAAATTTTATTAAATTATACTACATTTTCATTGTCTTCGGCTCTTACAGATATAATTTAAGTATATAAATACGATTGAGTGAATTTAGATAAAGATCTTAAAGAAAAAACAAAATTTAAACTTTAAATGCAAATAACTCAAAATGTGGTTTTTTGACATTGCGCGTATGATATCTTGAGAACCCTTTCATGAAACGGCTTGAAATTTTTTACATCATAAAAGACATGGTTTTCTATAAAATGGCGAAGAATTATGTTGGTATAATGAAAATTAAGGACTTTACAGATAAAATTATTTTGAAATTTATAAGAGAAATTTTTCCTAGTTAAAATTTTAATATTAATTTTAAATATGCAGTTAGACAAAATATTTTTCATCAAATTAAAATTTAGACTATTTCCTTTAATTTAAGCTATTATTTTCTTAAAATAAATGAAATATGCTAAAGATATTCTGCGGGCAATGACACAACAAAAATCCATAATAAAGAAAACATGATATTATATTTTAAATTTTAAAAATAATTTTAAAACTATTTAACTTGATGTAATATTTTTATATAGCAAAACAATATTTAAAGAAGTGGACTTCAAAATTTTGAGTTAATAGCTTCAATAGTCAGTTCATAAAAAAATTCTGAAAATACAATAATATTTTACATTTTAAAGCCACTCAGAGGTGATCTGTCCCCTTTAAGCAGATAAGTCTTGCCGGGCTTGAAACCAAGGAACGATGTAGCTGCCGAAAGGTTTAGACATGCCGCTTGCGGTGCGGCCAAGAGATTGAACGGGATAAGGAATTTAGATTGATAGAAACTTAAGTAGTGTTTGAAAGCGTCAAGCTGCCATCCCACAGGTCCAGGGTTCGACCCTGCGACTGGGCAAGGTCGACTCAGCCTTTCATCCCTTCAGTGGGTCGATAAAATGAGGACCAAGCATGCTTGGGAACTAAACTCTGGGGATCCCACGTCAGGTTAACCACCTGACTCAGACATATGCTGTATGGCACCCCAAGCCCCAAAGTCAAGAAACCGGAGATGGGTACAGCCGGCCCTGGTCCACATCGGACTGTTGCGCCATTAGTTTAGTTTAGTTTAGTTTAGAAACTTAAGTGTTAGTAATTAAATCGTAAAACATTAATGCTACTAATGGATCAGAGACCCTTTTGAATGATTAACAAACGTTGTTAAAGGACTAGAACTTTTTTTATTTATCCACTCGCCACCAAGCTGACTGCAATTAAGATGAGTATAGGAACTGGTGTGCCGACCACTGACTGCAACGTCGAATTAGACCAGTGAATGGAGGTTTAAAGAAGGGCGTGAAATCAAATTCAACATATATATATATATATATATATATATATATATATATATATATATATATATATATATATATATATATATATATATATATATATATATATATATATATATATATATATATATTAATGTTATCAAGTTCTGAGGCTGAAGGTTTTTTATTTCCTCTTGTTTTACCCCAGCTTCTTTTGTTTATTATTTTCTAGACTTCATCTCATCACAAACCTGATAGAATCATGCCATATGCCGACATAAATGGACAAAATAATTAGAGGCTAAATGTTAGAAAGAACAGTGTAACTGTCCGATATGCCTCGTCATTTTATCCTGAGTCCTTAGCTCTTGCGAGGCATTTTCTTTACCTTCCAAGGAACTTATTTATATCAGCTGAAGTTTCGTAAAGTCTGTTTAAGGAGGGATCTTTTCATTACTTTTGTATAATTTTCGGTCTTTGCGTAATAATTGCGTATAATTGTCAAGCGATATTACTGGAACCATGTTAAATATATATTCCAATTTGTCATCTTGGTTTGAAAGTCAACTCAGTTTTAATTTTTAGAAGGAGGTGAAAAGTTCTACAGTCGAATTATTCGTTCAAAAGTTATCTACAATTTGTTCCTTCCTTTCTGCAAAACTATATATTCGTAAATTTTTTAAACAAAAATGGATAGAAAAACTTATGACGCGTGTCTCAAATAAGAGCTGAAGAGATATCTTGGAAAGGAAAATAGCAGGCAAACCACGGGAAACAGCCAATTTTAGGCTCCAAATTGGTCACGATTGTTTGTCGAGCCATCTCTATCGTTTTGGTATTCGCACCAGCACAAATTGCCCACTTAGCGGGTTAAATGAAGAAATGGACAGGACCCACATAGGAAGGTGCCCGGCGCTGCATGGAGCTTCTGAGGTAGAGAAGTATTGGAACGCTAGAGACCAAATGATGAGGTATTGACTTTTCACGTTATACGTTCACAGAGGTTTGTTCTGTTTGTAAAACGTCTGTCTTATTCTTTACCATTGGAAATAAAAAAATGCAGTCGAATTATGCAGAGGTAAATGCATACGACAAAGCAATCAGGAAAGGATATTACACAGTATCGTATTATTTATTTAAATATTATTAGTTCTCTATTATAATATCAACTTATAATATCACTGCATTTAATTGCTTGTCATGTATGACAAATTGGTTTACTTATGAGTTCCAAGAATAAAGTACAATTTAACTGATAAATATAAATATCTTATTCTTTATACAAAAATTTAATTAGCTAATTAACTGAATGACTCAAGTAATTGAACAACTATTAAATCTTGGAAATAAACTGAAAAAATATCATTTTTCAACTTTTGCATTACCTAAATAAACATACATTATTTATCTAAAATAAAAGAAAATTTTCGTCAGAATTTAATTTTTATGGTCGTTAAGTATAGATTATCTTCTTATCAATATCTCATTTTAATGCATTAAATAGAATAAAATATAATGAATTAAAGAACATTTATTGTTTTTGCTAATATTTACTTTAATATTTAAAACCTCGTTACTTTTCTAAACGTTAAGTTTTTACTTTGAATTAATAGCCTAGACATCAAATATAACTGAAACACTTTTTCTTCAAACGTATAATAAAAGTGTTGTTGGATATTTTAGAATTGTGTAAGGGCAAGAAAAATTAAAACCTTTTTTTCTCGTTTTTAAAAATATTTTATATAAATTCTTAAAACTAATAACGTTTAAGAAAATTCGAAACCAATTAAATAGTGTAGCTAGCACTTTTCTTGTTCCTTGTAAAAAATTTACTGTCATGTTATTTCATTATGATATTATAAATGGGATTAAAAATAATAATGATCTACTGCTATTTGAAGCTATATTTTCTGTAAAACGTTTTATTTAAAAAAGAATTACTCTATTCGATTTACACTCTTTGACAAAAAAAAAAAAAAAGACGCACCAAGAAGGAGTTATCTGAATGCGACGAAAATCGGTAGATGTGGTGTACATGTATATAAAAACAAATTATTACAATTTTAGAAAGATTAGATGATTTATTCAAGAGAAAGAGCTTTACAAAGTGAAAAAGTCAATAAGGTGTTGGTTCACCTCTGGTCCTTATGCAAGCAGTTATTCGGCTTGGAATTGATTGATAGAGGTGGAGGATGTCCTACTGTGGGATATCATACCAAATTCTGTTCAATTGGTGCGTTAGATCGTCAAATGCCCGAACTGGTTGGACGGCGCTGCCCATAATGCTACAAACGTGCTCAATGGGGAAGAGATCCGGAGACCTTGCTGTCCAAGGTAGCGTTGGGCAAGCACGAAAACAAGCAGTAGGAACTCTCACCATGTTCGGGTGGGCCTTATGTTGCTGAAGTATAAGCTCAGGATGGCGTGATATGAATGGCAACACTACGGGGCGTAGAATATCGTCAACATACCGCTGTGCTGTAAGGATGTCGCGGATGACAACCAAATGGGTCCTGCTATGAAATGAAATGGCACCCCAGACCATCACTCATAGTTGTCAGCTAGTATGGTGGAAGACAGTCAAATTTGTATCCCACCGCTGTCTGGGGCGTCTACAGACACATATTCGCTAGTTATTGGGGCTCAATTCGAAGCGGAACTCATTACTGAAAATTCTACTCCAGTCAGTGACATTCCAGGTCGAATGTCCACCAAAACACTACAAACGGGCTTGTCGGTATACAGACGTAATTGGTAGTAGGTGCAAGGGGTGGCGTTAGCTCAGCTCCCTTTCTCTGAGCCGTCTATAAATGGTCCTTGAGGTCACTGAAGCACCAATTGCACATACGATCGATGATAATGATGAATCTAGGGCTGTGAGGCTGTGAGTGCTGCTCTGACGATTGCTCGGTCCTCACGTTCTGTCGTTTCTGTAGGCCGATCGCTTCCTTCTTGACGCTGTGTTCGGCCATGGTTCACCCGTTCTTGCTAACATCGTCTAATAGTGGAATCGCTCTATCCAAATGTCGAGCGATTCGCCGATTTCACCAAGCGGCTTCTTTGAGCCCAAATACACGTCCTCTCTCAAATTCTTACATCTGTGCATATTGTTCGCGCATCTGTATGCGAGACATAGTTACTGTATACCTGAGCACACGGAATGAATTTCGCAAAGAATTTATGACCTGGAATCGAAAATTCTCCTCTTTAATAACCTTCCAGTTGCGCAGTTAAGATGCGCTGCAGCGTCACATGTTCATTGATTGGCCGCCAAACTTTAAAATTTTGTATTTTCTATCGAAACCTTTATGTATATCAATTTGTGTCCAACTTGCATTACTCCTTCTTGGTGAGTCTTTTTTTCTTTGTTTTTGTTCAAGACTGTGTATGTATATATATATATATATATATATATATATATATATATATATATATATATATATATATACACTCATGGACAAAAAAATTAGCGCACCAAGAAGGAGTCGTCAAAATGAAACGAAATTTTACATACGTAATGACTACTTTGATATAAGTAAATGATAAGAAAATCAAAGAAAAAGGATAATTTATTTCAGAGAAAAAGGCAAAAGAACGGAGGAGTTAATACTCCGCTGGACCCCCTCTAGCACGAATGCACGATGCGATACGATCGGGCATTGAGTCATACAAGTTCTGTATGATGTCTTGGGACATTTCGTTCCATATTTGCTGTAACCTTGCCTCTAGTTCGTTCAAACTCGTGGAATGCCCAACTCGTCGTCCCAAATGATCCCAGATATGCTCGATTGGAGACAAATCTGGGGATCGGGCAGGCCAAGGAAGGGTAGTAACAGTGCGGAGACAGTCTTGTGACACCCTTGCCGTATGAGGCCGAGCATTGTCTTGTTGAAAAATGGCTCCTGGGAGCCGTTGCATGAGTGGCAACACATGTGGTTGCAGGATTTCATGAACATACCGCTGGGCTGTCATGGTGCCACGGAAGAATACTAGGGGTGACCGTGTATTGTAGGCAATGACACCCCATACCATCACACCAGCTGTGGGAGCGATGTGTCGCTGTACAGCAAAGGCAGGATTGAAGCATTCACCACGGGCTCTCCACACACGAACACGATTGTCATCACTGCCGAGATTGAATCTGGATTCGTCGCTAGAGACGACCTGGTTCCATTCCGCTGCAGTCCAGTTTCCTCGTGCGCGGCAAAACTCCAAACGGAGGCGTCGATGGGTGGGCGTCAAAGGCAGCACACGTAATGGGTGCCGCGATACCAACTGTCCTTCAGCCAGGCGCCTTCATATGGTTCGAGAAGACACAGAGGCCCCTAGTGAAGGTGCTACCTGTACCTGGATGGCGGCCGATGAAGCAGTTGGCTGTACGCGTGCATTTCTTACGATGTGGCGGTCTTCTCGACAACTGGTCTGTCGAGGGCGTCCTGAGCCTGGTCTTCGTGTACATGACATCTCTCGGGTCCACTGGTCCCAACACCTCCTCACAACACAATCAGAGCGGCTTAATTGACGAGCTACTCGCCTAGCTGACCACCCAGCTTCCATCATCCCGACGATTCTCCCCCTCTCAAACTTCGACAACGGCTTATATTGTCTTCGAACACGGCGTAATGGCATGTCTATCTCAGCTCTTCCTTTGTAAATGATTCAGCACACTCAAACAAGCTTTGGTTACCTGTTTTATACTCCACAGAGTACGATGTTCAACGCGCTCTACCGGCTATACGTAATGCGCAATCACGCTGCATTTCTAATCATTTGCATATCTCCCCGACATGTACCTTCATTGCAAGTTTCGTTACGATCCCGCAATTGTTTCTTGGTGTGCTATTTTTTTTGTCCATGAGTGTATATATATTTATATATATATCAGGGTTTTAGATTATGTTTGTGATATAACTTTGGTTTTAAATAAATATCACTTTAAAACAACAATATTTTTTCATTCGAGTATGGTCAAAAGAAGTATAAAAAAGTAATTATTTCTTTCGGTACACAGAAAGCTGGTGGTCATTATTCAAAAACTTATTAATTGAAACGCTATTGCAATAAAGTTTCAATATCAAAAAATTACATTTCTTTTATTTACCCTAAATAACATATGTGGAACAGAGTAAATTAGGTGTTTGCGTGCGATTATTGAATGTGGTATGAGATAGTTATTTTATTGTTCTAAGCAATCAGCAGTTGTTCTTTTCATTCACAATAAACAAAGCTAATTTGCTTTATAATACCATTAGTAAGGTGTAGAAAAAGTGATTATACCCGGTACGTCCTGATAATATTTAATAAATTTCTTTTTTAAAAATCCTATTTTTGTTAAATTTTGTTATCAAAATTTTCATTAATAACCGCATGTATTTTCCATACGTCTTATAAAATACGATTGCGAGGTATGATATTCAAAATTCTAGAATTCCTCAATATGTGAATAATAGAATATATTAGGACCCTCCTAATATATCCTATCATAGATGCGAAGGATGACATTAAAAAACCGAGAATTCTTCAACATCTCAATAATAGGATGTATTAGGATCTTGCTTATATACTAATGCGAGGAATGGAATTCAGAATACCGAGAATTCTTCAACATCTGAATAATAGGATGTATTAGGATCTTACTTATATACGAATGTGAGGAATAGAATTCACAAAACCGAGGATTCCGCAATATCGGAATAATAGGATATATCAGGACCTTGCAAATATATTCTATCACTAATGCGAGGAACGGAATCCAAAAACCGAGAATTTATGAATCTCTGAATAATAAGATATATTAAGATGGCCTATCTAATATGCCCTATCACGAATGCTGGAGATAGTATTCAAACACCGAGAATTCTTCAATATCTGAAAATTCGGTTATATTAGGAACCCTATCACGAATTCGATGATAGTATTTAAAAACCGAGGATTCCTAAATACCTCAAAAAGTATTGATTTTTGGATTACTACTTCTAGATTAGGAAACCCGATCATAAAAGTATCCAGCAGAGTCTTATAAAGAAAATGAGTACTAAACAAAAAATACTTTCGACATCTCCTGCTGTTCATCTCGAAAATGGCGGATTTCTTAAAGTGTATTCAAACTATGAGAATTATTTTTTGTTCTGTAAGGAGAATACCGACTCCGAATTTTGAAAACTTCATTCAAACCCAGCTAAACTATCTATTTATATATAAAACGCGTAGGTATGCGGCACAAAAATCGACGGTATTTCTACACTCCGAATGACAACGGCTGCAACTACCAGAAGTAAACATTAGCGGTCGTCCGCAATTTGCAACCGCGCGTCAACATGGATTTACGCACTGAAATCAGGAATGCTCGAAAGCGAGCTGCACGATCAAATGATAACTGGGAACAGTCTCAAGAAAGAAAGCGAAGAAGAAGTATTTCATTAAGAGAGAGGCGTGAAAGAGAGAGATTAAATGATAGCGAGGTTAGGCTTAATCGTCGCCGGCATAGCAACCGATAGCCAGTCATAGTTAATTTGCTACACTTTTTTCAGCACTTGCTGAATTTTTACTCCATTTTATAAGTGAAGAAATTTTTCCAACAATTTATTATTTGATATGATTAAGTGTAGATATCTGAATTGTGAACAATTATACGTACAGAGAGTGATGTAATCCACGCTATACTTTAGTACTCTATAAATTTTTACTCCAATTTTTAAGTGAAACATTTTTTTCCCCAACAATTTCTTTTTTGGCGTAATGATAAAGTATAGATATCTTAATTTTGAAAAATAGTACATACAGATAGGGATGTAATTTATAAAAACATTGGTGTTGGGTTTCTCAGTCTTACGTAATGAAAATTCACATTTTTAATCACTATGTTTTAGAATCAGCCTTATAGAGAATACCCGTTAACAACGTATATTTATGATGACAGGTAATGGTAACATTCCTTACATATGTTACTTTCAGTTGAGTTGTTTTGCAAAAGAAAATATAAAACTAAAAGCGACTATGCTGGTCGCGCAGCGGCTAGTCCTTAGAAGTTTTTGTATGTGTCAAAGAGAAACATATTCCTTCTTCACTGTACTGACAATATATGCTCATAGTTCATTAGTTAATCACCAGGTGAATAATTTAGCTTCTCACAAAGTGTCGTTTCTGCAATCAACACTGAATTTAATTTTTTCTTGCGCAAAATTTTGTCATTAAAGTCACCGATAAATACTGAAGAGCAATCATCTAAAGTAGCAGCCGATGAGGTATTAATTTGTGTTACACAAACAAATATCTTGTCGTTATTTATCCAAAAATTACACTGAGTGAACTAATTCCATTATCTCCTTCTCACAGTGATTAAAAATCACAGATGATGAATTTCAGCATTAGCAAAACGGACATCCTAGTCATCGCCCGTTCTTTTCACACATTCGCCAAGGAACTCATTTATTTCCCCAACTTTAAATACCTCGCCGAACCTTTCCGCCCATTCATCATTTCTCTGAAGTCCGGATCACACCACAGAAACCCTTCGCGGGTAAAGAAATTATTTTAAAAGCTGGCATTAATTTCCTCGTGTAGAGCACGGGGCCCCCGAAAAGAGTGCTTTATTACTTCAAGACAAGAACAGTTAACATACCCTGAAACAGCAAAACACTCTTAGTTTAATTACTGCTCGGAGTCCACTAATTTTGCCGATCGCCGGCTAATAGTTGAACTGAGTTATACGCCTGCTACATCAGGCTGGCAGACTCATTTTGTATGTTCAACAAAAATACAAGAGTTTCTTTTGTGTTCGGGACAAAATTTTCCAAAAGGTGTAATTAGTAAAGAGCCTTAATCGTTCAGTGAGATTACTATAGCAGTTTCTCCCCCCTTTTTTTTCCTTCGCTAGGATCTTTTGGTGTTAAAATATCCAATATTAATTTCGGCCCAAACATAATTGAGTACCCGCGTAGCAACGATATGTATTGGGGTAAAAATTTTTAATTACTTATTTCTTACGGCTGGCGTTTAAAAATAAGTTTAACTTGTTTTTTTTTATGTCGTTTAGATAATAGAGGCATTTAGGTAACCTAAAAGTCTAAAATTTAAATATTAATCTATCTTCTCTGAAGCATTTTAGTTGCTTTACTTTTAATAAGCTTTATTTATAGGAAAACAATTTGAATTTCCATACAGCGAAATTTGATGTAATGTGCATTTTAGTATAGAACAATAGTTCTCCAAAATGAAAAATATTTTTAATTTAGTGCGGCGAAAATTGATGTAAAGTGTATTGTATTATAAAACAGTAGTGCTCCAAAATAATTCAATGTAAAATAAATGAATGGCAAAAGTATTAGGTTATTTGTACAGGTTATTTAGAGGAATCGAAAAATATTTGAATTTTAGTACAGCGAAATTTAATGTAATGTGCATTGTAGTATAAAAAATAGTGCTCAAAAATTATTAAAAGCAAAATAAATCATTGCCAAAAGTATTAGGTTATTTGTAGAGGTTATTTATAGGAATCGAACAATATTTGAACTTTTGTACAGCGAAATTTGATGTAAAGTGTATTGTGGTATAAAACAATAGTTCTCCAAAATGATTAAAAGCAAAATGAATGAATGACAAGTATTAGGTTATGTGTACAGGTTATTTAGAGGGAAACGGACAGTATTTGAATTTTAATACAGCGAAATTTGATGTGAAGTGCATTGTAGTATAAAACAATAGTTCTCCAAAATTATTAAAATCAAAATGAATGAATGACAAAAGTATTAGGTTATTTATTTGTAGAGGTTATTTATAGGAATTGAAAAATATTTGAAATTACAGCACAGTGAAAATTGACGTAAAGTGCATTGTAGTATAAAACAATAGTTCTCCAAAATGATTAAAACCAAAATGAATGAATGACAAAAGTATTAGGTTATTTGTAGGGGTTATTTAGAGAAATCGAAAAATATTTTAATTTCAGTACAGCGAAATTTGATGTAAAGTGCATTGTAGTATAAAACAATAGTGTTCCAAAATGATTAAAAGCAAAATAAATGAATGGCGGAAGAATACAAAATTAAAATTATTGCTAATAATGGGTACAGGATGCAATTAAATAATTCAGCATATTATGATTATAATAAAATAAAAGGGAAAGTGAAAGATAAATGGAAAATTGAAATATTTTATATTAAAATACCCAATATTAATTTCAGCCGACACACAATTGATTTCCCACATACCAAAGTACATATTGAGGTGAAAATTTTAATTATTAATTTCTTACAGCTTGCGTTAAAGAATATGTTTACTGTTTTCATTTTTTTATTTTTTCGTAATAGATGTATTAAGGTAACTAAAATTCTAAAATTTAAATATTAATCTATCTTCTCAGATGCGTTTCATTTACTTTATTTTTACTACGCGCTAATCGTATGAATTAAAATATATTTAAATTTCAGTTCACGGAAATTTGATGTAAAGTGTATTGTAGTACAGAACAATACTTCACCGAAATGATGAAAAGCTAAATAAATCAATGATGAAAGAATATCTAATTTAAGTTAATGCTAATAATCGGTGCAGAATACAATTAAATAATTCAGGATATTATGATTAAAAAAAGGAACTGGAAATTTCAAGATAATTGAAAAATTGAATTATATCATATTAAAATAGCCAATGTTAATTTCAGACCAAATTTAGTTGAAAATCCGCTTATCGATGATATGTATTGGGGTAACAATTTTAATTACTTATTTCTTAAAGAATGCGTTTAAAAATAAGTTTAGCGGTTTTTTATGTATTTTAGGGAATAAAGGTAATTTGGTAACTTAAATGTCTAAAATTTAGATATTAATCTATCTTCTCTAAAGCATGTAAGTTACTTTATTTTTAATACCCTTTATACGTATGAAGTGAAATACATTTGAATTTTAATGCAAGGAAATTTGAACCAGAATAAACTGATAATAAAAGATATTAAATTAAAACTACTTCTAATAATGGGTGCATAATATATTTAAACAATACAGCACATTATGGAAAGAAGAATATTATAAACTGGAAATTTAATGATGAATGTAAAATTGAAATATGTTATTAGCATTGTTATTCTTTCAGAAATCAAAATTGAGCCTTGAGAAACAAGGTGTTGTCTGAATAGAAAGATCGTTTTGAAAGTACAGGGTTATCAGGAAAGAATCATCCGTTTATAAAATTTAATATTTTTCATAATTACAAACATTAATTTATAATTAATATGGGGGTAAAGGGAAAATGTTAATTTTTTTTTACAGGTGTTCGATGTGACTTCCTTTAGTCCCCCGTTTAATATCATAGTCATATGCAATTTTCTTGCCTAACACATTGTAATGCTTCACTATTAACTGTTTGTAAAACATCACAAATGCTTTGTTTAAGTTCGGGAAAACTTGTAGGCAAAGGTTGTATGAACACAAGATCATTGACATATCCCCAAAAGAAAAAGTCGCATGGGGTTAAGTCCGATGATCTAGGAGGGTAGCTGTGTAGGACCAAATCATCGGCAGCACTGCGACCAATCCAATGGTGTGGTAGTTTGTGTGTTGCGTGTAATCGGGTGATTCTTTCTTAATACCCCTGCAATTCGCGAAACGTAATATGGCATAAAAGGCATTAAAACTTGAAACATGCATTTTAAATGGTTTCTTTTCACAGTGTGTTTCCTTAGTGTAAGTTTGGAAATATCCTAGATTTTTTGCTGCTTTTTTTATTATTTAATTTTAAATTCTAGAGTATTTTAAAATTTTTCTTGCGTTTTAAATTCTAGTCAGAATTTTCTATTATTTCTCATCATCTATAAATATCTCATTTTATTTCTCTTCCTTTATTTCCAAATCTACTGTACATAAACAAATAATTTCCGCAAATCTTAACAGTTTTGTGTTACAATTTCATGTAGTGTTTATCCGTTGCGATTTTATAAAATGCTTAATTTACTCCTTAAATTTTCAGTGTATCTTTTATAAGTAAAAAAAATAATAAATTGACAGAAAGAGGGGTGATCAAAGGGGGGTGGGATCAATATGTGGTCAGATTGGTGGCCTCTTTGGCACCCCTGTTTATTTTCTGGTTAATTTTTCGTTATTCCTTTCATATACACCCCAGTGAATAGATAGAAAGGGGGGGGGGGGGGTGATAGACCACCGGGGAGGGTCATTGTAGGTCGCTAGAGGCAGCCCCCTTTTGTCTATTATATATTTTCTCTAGACAGTAATACAAAGCAGTCCCCATTGCCTTAAACTATTTATGTTATAGGAAAATATATCATAAATACAAACATTTATGCTGTTATACATTTCCCAATATTTAATTAATTGTTCTTTTTAGCATAATTTTTTTACTCGGTCTTACAAAAGTTTATTAAACCTTTGTCTCATTCAACACTCTCAGGACGTAATTAGCTCTGGTATTATGCATTTTCTACTTACATCAATAAACAGTAATTACTGGCTTAAAGCAAAATTTTTCCTTATTCATCAATACAGTGGTGCCTTGAGTTAGAAGTTTAATTCGTCCGTACTAGCTCCTAACTCGAAATACTAGTATGTCAAAACAATTTTCCCCATTGAAATGAATTGAAATGCCATTAATTCGTTCTGCACTCCCCCCTTTCCCGAAAAAAAACACAGCAGTTTTTTGTTGCGTTTTTAAATAAGAAAAATGTATTTGTAAATAACATATATTGTATAAAAACACAATACAATAGAATGCACTGCAATAAACTTGTTTTTATTAAATTTAATGCACAACATTAACTGTGGAGATAAGAAGACTTTAAGATGCTGATGGAGGTGGAAGAGAAGGGATAAACTGGATAATTGAATCTTATTCTCTGATTTTTGCCCCTTTTTGCCAAGCTATCCTCACTTTCCTCTGCAGGGGTAAAAACTTGTTCAATGAGGTCTGTTTCATCCCCCCTGCCAGAATGTCTTGGAAATGAGAGTTTGGACTCTGTTCAGTTTCGGAGGACGATTGAAGTGTGTGCAGAGGAAGCTGCTCCAAGTGATAATTGTTGAGAGTTAATCTTGGTTTAAGACTGGAAAGTAGTCTTAGAATAACGTGTATAATAATTGTTCATGAAGGCTGTAAATATTATATGTGCTCATATCTCTTGTGCTCATTTGATGAGAACGTTACATGACGTTCGTTCCGCAAACTAGCGGTAGGGTATTTGAATCTGGCTCGTAACCCGAATTTTTGCTCGTAACTCAAGGCAAGATATCGGCCGAGAGATTTCTCGCATCTAAAAAAAACTCGTAAGTTGAGACACTCGTAAACAAAGGTACCACTGTATTTATGTTAATGTCTATAACCTATGAGATCAACTGAGTAACACCAATTTATCTCAAAACATAACACCGATCTAAGAATGTAGATCATTGAAGAATTTTTTTATGTATTTTGTGCATATGCTTGGACCTATTAATGTTTAACCATATAACACGTATTAATCTTAACCCTTTAATCTAAATCCAGATATAAAAAAATTAAATCTCACAACATTATCTGCCCCAGGTTAACAAATAATTCTATGTAATTCAAAATTAATATTTAAGGAGCGGCCAAAAAAATTATCCCTCACAAAAACAGTCTCTTAGGAAGAAAATAGAATGTATCAAACATTTAAACCACTTATAAAAGAAACAAAAGGACCTTTGCTGGCTCCTTTGTCATCCAATTACACAGCATCCGGTTTAATGCTTCCATTTTAAGTGAAAACAAAAATGGAAGAACGTAGCTTTGTCGCTGCTTAATTCAATTTTTTAAAGTACATGCATTTATCCGCAAGAAAAACACTTTTTATAGCTCGGCTGCGAAAAACAATTACTTAAGGAATGAGGGCGGCATGGAAGTTCGAGACTGCCATTTGGTGCGTCCAACAAGTGCTAGGTTTGAAATAGAATCAACGCACCGAAAAGCAGAATTGTTTTCGAAGCAGAAAGTTATCCGCAATATCGCGGAATATTTATGTCTGGAAAAAGTGACAAACAAATGTACTTTCTTAAAGTTTTGTAAATTCCCGTTTCCAAACCTCGTAAGACATGGAAAATTTTACAAGGTTCATAAATATTTTAGTTTTTTTTCGAAAGGAGGGGCCGGCTCCATCTAATCGAACTTTCAGTAAATCATATATATATATATACACTCGTGTCCATAAATTAAGGACAATAAATAATTACTTATTCATAAGTATACTTTTTCATAAGTATACTTATTCATAAGTATACTTATTCATAAGTATACTTATACATAAGTACACTTATTCATAAGTATACTTATAAATATTACTTATATAAATAATTACTTATTCATAAAGCCCTTTTATTAAACAAAAGATAAAGAACAAAAAAGATGGTGTATGTATGATACCATTCATAAAAACTACGATTTTTTGCTCCCTGGAGCAATTGTAAAAATATCTCCTTTACAATAACTTAATATTACATGGTTGGTATGATGGTTAATACATTGTATGTCTCCCATGCGATCAAATACAGTCCGTACAACGCCTAGGCATGCTGAGTATCAAATTTTCGAGCTGATCTTGGGGAAGATTACTCCACTCAGCAAGTAATGGTCTCCCAAGTTCCGGTACACATGTAGGAGGTGGTTGACGGGCTGCAACTCGTCGGCCAAGCATGTCCCACACATGCTCTATCGGGTTCAAGTCAGGTGAGAATGCTGGCCATTCCATACGCGTGATATCCTCAGATTGAAGGCATTCGTTTACGATGTTTGCTGGGTGAGGATGGGCGTTGTCATCTATAAACACAAATTCTGCTCCCATGGCACCCCTAAACAAACATGCATGTTGTTCCAGAATGATGCCCTGATAAATGTGGCTATTCATGTTTCCGATTTGAACATGCAGATCTGTTCTAGAGTCCAGTATAATTCCACCCCAAAAGAGCAATCCTTCACCACCGTAATGGTGTTGTCCAATGATGTTGTCTTGGTGGTAACGGGTACCTGGCGTTCTCCATATGAATGTCCGACGTGAATTAGACTGCAAGCTACACCTGGACTCGTTAGAAAACATCACATAAGCTCACTGTGACGATGTCCACATTGCATGTTCTCTACTCCACGCTAATCGCTGCCAACAGTGGGTTGCCGTGAGCGAAACACATCTGACAGACCTGCGAGCATATAGACCAACATTTCCCAAACGTCTGTACATGGTTTGTCTTGGAACTGTGGTACCCGAGGCTGCAGATAGCTGACAAGACATGTCGGATGCTGTGCTCCGTCAGCTTCTTTTGGCAGTTACTGCCAAATACCGGTCTTCATTCGGCGTTGTATCTCGGGGGCGACCTGTACTGTAACGTCTACTGACATTTCCATCATCTTGGAATCGTTGCCAAAGCCTAGAGATGACACTTTGGGCAATTCCAAGTTCATCAGATACTTCCATCTGAGCACGCCCACATTCCAGGCGGCCGATAATTCTACCACGTAAAAAATCATCCACATGCATACTCTGTGTCATAACTATTCGGTTATGGCACTGAGCGGCTCACAGAACGCTTGTGAACAATTTTACTTCTTTGCCACCATTCCTTATATACCCTTCTCTTACACTCTCGTCATTGTGACGTACTATCGGCGTCATCTGGTGGCTTCCTGTAATCTGCATATTATTCTTGAAGATGTGTGTGATAATTCTACAGGTGAAATTTTTACTTTAAAGTTCGATTTTCGTGTGATTCTGAATTATACTTAATTTATGGACATGAGTGTAAATATACAGAGTGATTTTTTTAAAACTGACACTACTCAGAGCCATCTGTAACGCGATATATCAGTCGAAATTCCACCAAAATTGATAGAGGGACTAAGGACGACATGGGAAAGAGTTTCCGTGAAAAAAAATTAGTTCCAAAAGTCTCTAATAGGGAAAGATATGGCACTGTTGTTGTCGGCGCAACCAAGAATTTGCATAAAAGGCAAGTGAAACATCAAAATAGAAATTCACGAGTATGTAGTCGATAGTAGCGCCAGTATTTTGGATTATAAAGATAAGGGATGAATACCGAAAAAGTTGTAAGCAGACAAATGAATAAAAAAGAAATTTCACTTCAACACCACTTTATGCAGCAAATTCAGTTCTCCCTCCTTCAACGGGACCAAAGTCCTGGTGGACGACACATTGGATCCTGATCACTATGTTCTCAACGGCCAAGTGTAACATGTCACCAGGAATGTTCATCAAAGTCCGGGAAATGTTGTCCTTTAGGGATGCCAAGTTCGAGACTCCTCCAAGATATACCTTAGACTTTAAATAACTCCACAGAAAAATATCACATGGGATAGGTCCGGGGAGCGAGGTGGCCATGCAAGTGCGAAAAAGCGACTGATGACCCTTTCTTCTGTAAAGCGAAGGCTCAACAGATTCCGCACTTTATAGCCCAAAATACTGGCGCTGATGCCGACTAAGTAGTCATGAATTTGCATTTTGATATTTTACTTGCCTTTTATGCAAATTCTCGGGTGCTCCGACAACAATAGCGCCATATCTTCTCCTATCGGCGCATTTTGGAACTTTTGTTTATCACGGAAACTCTTTTCCATGTCGTCCTTAGTCTCTCTATCAACTTTGATGGAATTCTGGCTGATACATCGCGCTACAGATGGCTCTGAGTAGTGTCAGTTTTAAAAAAATCGCCATATATATATATATATATATATATATATATATATATGTGTGTGTGTGTGTGTGTGTGTATTATAAAAACTATGGGAATATTATCACCTGCTGGTCCTCAGCTACTGAAATAGCTATATCGAATATAATAATTAATTAGGGATGTAAGTTATTAAATTATCATAAGGGAGTAAATAGGAAATGATGCATAAATCCTTCCAAACCTTTTATTTTCCCTCAGCATTAAGAAGGATTTAATATGCGATGAAAATATCTTCTTTCGTATACTTTTTTTTAATGATAAAATATTGTACCGTTGCCTTCTCGATGAATTGTTATTGTATTTCAACGCATAATTACGTTAGCGAAAAAATTTTATATTGTCTCTAATAGACGATAGTGTTAAAAATAGTTTAGTTTGGATATTAATTTTCTTTTGTAAAATATTGCACAAATTTAAAATTATGGATTAACAGACAGTTAGTTTAAAAGATTGAATTAAATAATCGTTAAACACATAACTTGTTATAAATTTATTACATTTGTTTCTACATTTTTATGTGAGTCATAAATACTTTCTAAAATTTTATCTCGCAATTGTTTGGTCTTTAAATTAAGATAAGAATTAATGAAAACATAATTCTATTGATACTTCATATTAACGAAGAAAGAATTCAAGGATCTGGGAACGAAAGTATAAAATAATTCTCACGCTATCTTGTTCTAAGTAGTTTGTGCCTAAACTTCAAATACTAAAATATCATAGAACAGTAAAATTAGAAAGTTCTAAGCTTATTTTCGGAAGAATTTACTGGAAAGTTTTGCATTGTTATTCAATTCCCACATGATTATTCAGTTGCCGAAGAAAGCATTTTTATGAAATTACTATAGCAGTGGTTGTACTAAATATTCTGCAGTTCTTAACTAAAATTTATGAATAGTTAGCTTTTAAAACACTCTATTAAATCTCTAATTATTTACTAGAACTATGAGTATTTTGTTAAGACCGCTTGGAAAAATCGAGAGCTTATAAAATAATTGCATTAATTTAAAATAGACTTTTTGAAATAACAATGTCATTACAATATTCTGTTTCCCTTGTGCTACTCTTTCAACAATGGAAGAAGCTTTTATAACAGAATAAAATACTAAACATCTAAATATTACTCATTTTCCTTATGTATCATTTATAACGTATCTTGAATTAAACGTTCAATAAATGATTCGAATATGATACATTGTTCAGAAAAAATTACATTAATTATACAAAGAAATTTATGAAAGAATAAAAATATATGTCATACAGAATTTAAAGCTAATGAATCGCAATACGCCATTTAGGATGGAGCTCAAGAAACTGGTTGGTACCATTGCTTCTGACAGCGCCATCCTAGATTATCATTTAAAATTCCAATTGTAAACATGTAATTAAGTTTTTGCAGTATATATAATAACAGGCATATATATATATATATATATATATATATATATATATATATATATATATATATATATATATATATATATATATATATATATATATATATATATATACACTCTTAGACAAAAAAAAAACGACGTACGAAGACGGGGTGATGCAAATTGGACAGAAATTGATATGCATACAGGTTTTGACGGAAAATGCAAAATTTTAAAGTTTGGAGGCTAATGAATGAACATGTGACGCTGCAGCGCATCTTAACTGCGCAACTGGCAGATATTAAAGAGGAGACATTTCGATTCCAGGTCATAAACTCTTTGCAAATTTCATTCCCTGTAATCTGGTAGACAGTAACTATTCCTTGCATAAAGGTGCGCGAACAATATGCGCAGATGTCAAGATGTGGTGGTTTTCTTTAAACTGAAACATGTTGATATCAATAAAAAAATAGATTACATTATTTTAGAATTTTTTTAAATCTGATTAGATTATTTTTGCAATATTTTTTATTTGAGAACTTCTAGTATTTATCATGACCATGCGGTGGCCCTGTGGTATAGCGCGCTGGTTATCGGTGCTGACGGTGCTCGGATCGAATCTCAGCGTCGCGAAACGAAAAATGCCTCCGTGTGTTCTCCCTTCATAGGGGGTAATGTTGTCCGCCTATATGGTATCCCCATAATGAAATGGACAGTAAAATGCGGAGTAGAAATTGAATGGTTGACGACAAGTGCCTCGGCTAAAAGAAAAAAAAGTATTTATTATTGAAAAGAATTTAAAAAAATTTTCAAAGCTTGCTAAATGTGCGCTAATTTTAAACTATTTTATTATTTAAAAGTAGGTGAATAGTTTAATATAATAACAACAAGCTCTTAGCAAAATATTCTTTTCAATTATCTAATTTTCTTTTTCTTATTTTTAATCAGAACTACCCTAAAAATTAGTAAACTTCATTTGAACTTATATTTTCAGACGATGTAATAATTTTATATTTCTAGTGCTAGGAATGCAGAGCACTTAATTGATAATTTTTCCTGAATATAATTACAATTTCTTGAATGTCATGCAAATTACTTCAAATATATATTAAATATAATTTCAAAGTATACTGTAATCAAAGACATTCTTTTAAAAAGGTGATAAAAGGAGAAACAAACTTAAAAGGAAAAAATAAATACACATACCAAAAAAAAATCCAATTAAAAAAATAATAATAATTCATTTCGATATCAGTCTTGCTTTACTCTTTTAAGATTGAAATATTTCTTTTCGTTATTAGTCCTGTAATATTTTTTATTTAAAAGTGTTTTGATAATGTACAGGCTTATAGCACTATATAAAAGAAATCTCATATAAACCCATCATAGCCTTATGCTCAAAGCAGCAAAAAAAAACCAATTTCATAAGCAGTCAATACTTTTTAAAACTTTATAAACTGAAACTCTTACTCAGTAGAAATGCTAAAATATTTCGAGTCACCGAGAAGTTCACTCGAAGTCAGCAAGGTTGACTTTGTAGCTAAGTCTTGAAATGCAAAGAATGATTTTGCCATGTATCATTCCTTTCTGTCTCACATATTCTAACAAATAGTTACTCTGAAACACTAAAAGATTCCAGGAAACTTATAAATGACTAAAAGTATACGTAAAAGTTATTTAAAAGAAAAGATAAATGTGTGAGCTAGAATTGCACAATTCTCAAGTTGAGCAAGAGCCAAAATAGTTACTTTCCTGTTGAGAAATGTAAGTTTATGGGATAAATACTTTACAGATATATGGGTTGGTTTTAGTTACATATACAACGGAAAGTAGATTAATGCACACAAAAATATATGCCCTTCTGAATACTTAATTCTAATTTCAAAGTGACATCTTTAGGCAATTGCATCATCTCTTCTCAAACTCCCTTATCAGAAATTAAGTTCTTGAAATTACTTGCAAAGAAGAATAGTTCAAAGATCATGAAATATAGATGACATACGAAGGTCGTTTGATACGACCGTGCAAAAGTTAGGAAATCGTCTATTTTTGTTGAAAAAGTTTTTACTTATTTTTCTTCATAATCTCCTTAAAGGTCAACATATTTAGTCCAACTATTTGAAAGCTTTTTTATTCTTTTTTTTTTAGTGTTAGACCTGTCCAATTCTGCAAAATAATCGTTTGTTGCATTAATCACTTCGTAAACTGAGGCAAATTTCTACCATTCAAGCAAAGTTTTGAAATTTGGAAACGAGAAGTAATCTTGGGAGGGGGGGGGCGAAATCCGGAGCCCACGGAGGGTGGGGAACAATTTCGTAGCATAATTCTAATAATTTTGCCGCTGCAGTTGCAGATGAATGGGTGAGAGAAGGGTCATGATGGAAATTGAAATTTTTTTTTCGCTAATTGTGGCCTTTTTTGTCTTAAGCCCTTAAGTCTCTTTGCCTTTTAAGGGGACGAGGTACCTTCAATCTCGAATTTTTTAATTTTCAATTTTTAACTATTCCTCTTTAATAAACAAATGTTATTTAATATACAAAATAAGAATAACTTGTATTCTTTCTGACTACATTGACTATTTGTATTGACTATTTGTATTGACTACTTTTGTACATTGACTATTTGTCCTATTAAAACTCTGAAAGCATTTATTCAGATGGAACCTTCCTCTGAAAATGAATTGAAATGCTTACTTCAAATCGAGAAGCTGGCTGAACATTGTAGGCATCATAAACAGAACCAAACATCCATTTTACAGTTTTTCCCCAAAGTGTAATTCATATTTTTAATAAAAGTTTACTTTATACTGCATATCTTCTGCTTCGTTTTATGATTAAGGTAAGTCTGTATTGCTTTTTAATATGTTTAACTTTAGATAACATAGTATAATATATTTTCTGGGGTTATACATACTAGGAGAGTTTCTTCTTCAGTGATACACATTTAAATTTATATATTTTCTCTTAATATCGGATAATTCGAACTTCGGATAATTCGAACTTTTTTCTGAGAACCTTCGAGTTCGAATTAACGAGCGTCCACTGTATATATAATAAATATGACGATCAATGTATACAATTGATGTAAAAAAATATATTTATAAAAAAATCGTAAGAGAATTTTTTATAGACAAAATAATGTAGAAGAAAATATTCAAGTTAAATCTAATAGGACATACTAAAGAATATAGTACAGTTAACATAGTACAGTTTGAGGAACATATCTTTTACTGTATTTTAATATTTTTTGGGATAATGTCCAATCCTCTGCGCATTAGCAAGAGAAAAAATATATTTTTGTCTATTTCCTTGTTATGGACGTGACGATAAATTTATTTAAAGTACCAGAAAAAGAAATCACGTGATCAGCATTTAATAAATTAAATTCTAAAATTTAATCTTTAAAAATTCACCAAAAATCAGAAAATCGAGGTAAAGATTCGAAAAAGATTTCATTTTAAAGGAATTTTTATGATCTTTCGTGGTATAAATTTCATATAAATTTCTCATGATATAAATTTCATAACCCTCAAATTATTCTTTTAAATGCAAACTTAAAAAAAGTTACTAAAACAGCTTAAAAATTTAATTTTAAAAAAATCTATGAAGAATTTTTCAAAAATCTTTCTTAGTGCACCCCTTCAACATAAGAAGAATTGCCATGCAAAATTTCAGCCCTTTAGGTTCAGCGGTTTGGTCTGTGTGTTGTTTGTCAGTCAGTCAATCAGTCAGTCAGTTACGGAACTGTTTTATATAAGATAATTGTACAATGATTTTTTGTATGAATCCAAAGCCTTAAATAATCATTTTTTTTATTTGCCTGTTGCTGTTTTTTATGCTTTCGCAAGTTTTTGTTTTATTTCGTGGTCTATAAATTTGAAAAATATTTCTGGTTTCAAAGTATTATGCACAGGTTTGTGGCAGACACTTAAATTGACAATTGAGGCGGTGAAAGGCAAAGTGGTATAAGTCAGTAAGTCAAGCGATGTAAGTCCAAATCTTTTTACTGCAAAAACTACAAACAATTCTCTATAAATTGAACAAATTATAATTCATAATAATTATTATAATATTGCAAATAATAATTATTTGCTATTCCCCTATAAATTGAACATGGAGATTACATTTCTGCCCTCAAATAATAAAAAAAAAGGGTTGAAAATGTGACTTACACCACTTTGCCTATCACGATCTCAATTGTGAAAAAATTGGAAGCAATCAGAAGAAAAGTAATACGCACGAAGCAGTTTGAAAAATTCTAGCCTTTTGAAGAATTTTGAAAAACGGGTCTTATTCTTCCATAAAATAGTTATTTGGGAAATCTAATTGTCTTCAACGTCGTAGAAAAGAATATTAATTATTCTCATTTTGTATATAGAGTTTAATGTTGAAAATAAAAAAAAAGGAGTTTGAAGTTATCTCGTCCCCTTAACAATTTAAATTATCCAGTAAAGTTGCATACTACTCTCCGGTGATTGTTTTGCCCTTTTTCGGGTAATCAATTTGAATTATACAATGGGCATCTCCAAAAAAACTGTGGCCATAATATTTTCTACTGGTGGTTTCGTTTATGCTTTCTTTGTTGCAAGTTCATCTTCTTCAATCCACTATTTTGAGTGTTCTTTCAAGTCTGGCTGGTAGTGCTGTATCTGTGCTACGTCAACTGTTACGAAACGATGGGAAAAGTCATCTGAATTTCTTTGAAACAGTTCCAAGTTGTGCTTTGAAGTGTTCACTAGTCACATTTTTGATCGATTATTAGCAAATGCGGCACCTCCCCTTGCTGACAACTTACTAGTATCCAAATAGTCATGCAAAATATTATATACTCACTCTAATGAGATGCCAACAGCTTAATAAATCCTAATACTTTTATTCTTCTATTATTATTCGTCATATGGATATTTTTGATTAATTTTTGCCGTAATGACTTCGGGACATGTAGAACATTCAACGTCACTTCGGCCAATTTGTCCACAACGAAAATCTACATACCACTAGTAAACCATTCTAATCATTGGTGCACACTCACTCTCGTTTTTTCGTTTCATTATCTCGTGACAACGGTAACTCGTGTCTCTGTGTTGTGTGAACAATAACCAGAATGGACAGACTATAATGGCTCCAAATCACAGATTAAGGAGAAAAGGGATTTTCAACATTAAAATTTCAATTTTTTACTCTATATACAAAATGGAAATATTTAATATTCTATTTACATCATTGAAGACACTTAGAATTCCCAAATAAGCATTCGGAGACAGTATAAGGCCTACTTATCAAAAAATTCTTTAAAAATTCTATTAGAATTTTCCAAAATGCTCTATGCGTCCTCATTTTCTTCTAATTTCTTACAAATTTATCGGAATTGTTAATGCAAGTGTTTCTCCCAAAACTGTGCATCATTCTTTGAAACCATAAATATTTTTTTCAAATTCATAGACCGCAATATGAAGTAAAACCATGGAAAAACATAAAAAAGTAACAGGCAGATAGTAGAAAAATTTTTCAGGTAATCTCTTCTAACGAAACTACCGCGGGTTATTAATGGTGGATTACTTATCGTTGCTTACCTGTTTTGTATGTATATATGTATGCATGTGTTATGTATATATGTATCTATATATGTGTATATATGTATATATAAATATATGTATGTCAAAATTTTGACGCATTTTGGCACTTTTCTGTTTAATTGTTTACTGCTTGCCCAAGCGATTTGTATGTATATATGTATGCATGTGTTATGTATATATGTATCTATATATGTGTACATATGTATATCTAAATATATGTATCTCAAAATTTTGACGCATTTTGGTACTTTTCTGTTTAATTGTTTACTGCTTGCCCAAGCGATTCAGACTGGGTTTGGCACGCTGCCAAAATTATAACTCGCGACGACGGACGGTTTTAGAGTCTGAAATTTTGCTTTCTGGAGGACCGTTATGGAGGAACGTAATCCTACCTTAAATATTATCTATGGCTTTAGATTAATACTAAAAGAAAATTCAGTGCACAATTATGTTTATATTTATATGGTAAACTAATATTAATAAAATTAAAAATATTTAAAGGATACGAAATGCACACGAAATATTTTTAAAATGCTCCATTTTTAAAAAAATAAGTTTTGTAAAACAGACATTATTCTGCCAAAAAATTCTTATTTTGGATTCTAAGGGTCTTCAATCTAAAAAAAGAATATTAATTATTCTCATTCTGTATATATAGTTAAACATTTAAAATTTTAAAAATTTGAAGTTGAAGATCCGTTGTCCCCTTAAGCATTAAATTTGTTTACAGATTTACATACGTGCATTTGAAGCATGCTTAATGTGAGAGCGCTAACATCTCTTGGATGGACTTATCAAAAGACCATCAGCGTACAATAGTTTTATTGATGTACCATAACTTTGATACGTTTTACATTTTTCTGATGATTAGCTGTGTATAATTAAGTCTGTCAATATTTTTGTTTCGAATTTCTGACTATTGAATATTTGTAGTCCTTATATAGACAAAAATTAAACTGATATGCTATCGTTATATGACTTTTATGGCATGGTGTATCTTGGTTATAAATGTTTTCATTTGAAAAGTTTTAAGTACACCATGGTATAGTGCTACAAAGTAAGATATACCTGAAATAACATAGAATGTATATTATGTAACACAGCTCAAACTAACAAATCTTTGTTATGTAACATAGCTCTGCTATGTTAACCGTAGAACCCCAAATGAAACAAACTAGCAAATGTGAATTTATTTTTAATTTTTCCTAAATTTATTTTTTCCGAAAGTATTTATAAAAAATGTTGTAAAAAGGTTCGGATTTATTAGAATGTCAAAATAGTGATGGTTGAAATAATAAACTCAAAAGAACAATAACTGAAAATGCATTACGTGGATTTATTCGGGAAATGTAAGACGCGAATCGCATACAGTTAATGAAAATGTCTTGCTTTAAATAATATTAAAACTGTTACAATGCGAAAACTGCTGATTTTCTCATATCATTCACTGTTGAAAGTGTTTTTTTCCAAAATGAAATGTACGAAAACTAAGTAAAACCTCTTGCATGAGTGGATAATTAAATTAAATATACGGAAACTAGATTTTCAAACTTAACATTATTACTAAATAATTATACTTTACTGCAGCAATAAAGGCGATTTTACAAAACTAGAAAATTTAAACAAGAATACAAAAGGGGTTAGGAGAAACAATAAAACTACATGGGATTGTAATTTTTTTACAATTTTAGGATGATAAATTTATGAATAAGACGTCCAATATATTGTTTTTAGTTGCAAAGTTCTTTCTTCCGCTGCAAAGTTCCATATGGGGATTTTATTATAATAGTTCGTTAGTTAAAGGAAAAAATGTTACCTAAGAACGTAAATCCTTTCCTTAAAAACTTTTTGAAAAGCTAGTCTTATAAGATTTACTACCTCAAAGATATAAATTGCATTCACCGTTCCAGTTAAAAAAAAGATAAATATATTTACTCCTAACCTGGCAACTCTGCAATCCTAGGCAAATGAATCTAGAACTAAGTCAATAATTAATTAAATTTAAAGAAATCGTAAAATTTTATGCATTGGCAAGTTCATTCGCAAACTCAGAATTGAAACATTGTGAATTTTAATAATTCAGGAATTAGAACTATGAATTTACATTTTGAACTGTCTATGATTTTATTAACGCTGCGTTTTTAGTTTTCGCAGATGCTAATTAAAAGTTGTTGAATTTAAATGTTAAGGTTTTACCAGCTTCGTGAATCAGGGATGGGCAATTGTCGACCAGTAAAATATTACTGACAAGTTCACTTTTCTGGGCCCCTTCCGCATTTTTGCTGCCATAAATAAAATCAGTATGCAGACATCATACAGACAACAACACAAATCCAAAACTTCTCTGATGTACATTAGAAAAAGTAAATAACAAATTCATTATTTTAATTTCCTTGATCACGTAAATGGCTAAGAATAAGAAAAAGTGTACTTTTTAGTCCTTGAAAATGCTTTTCCTCGAAAAGAAATTTTTTTTCTTTTCTTTCAGCATTAATCATCTCTGAATTTTCTACCTGGATCACATTAGATCTTAATATTTCTTTAGCGGATTATATCCAAAGATTTATTGTAGGCTGACGTTTTTTCATCAGGGATATTTGTGTTTTTAGATAGTCTTCTTTGTTTACGACCATCGATTTTTCTGCAAATTATAGTCGACCAGTTTGATGGCTTCAAAGAGATAATAATGACGTTATTTTACCGTTTATTAAAGCTTTAGATGTACTCATTTCTTCACATAGCGTTAGTTTGAATTAATTATTACTTGATTCTGATATATACGCATTCCAATAAAACATGTTTTCATTGTGAATTACACTTAATTCATGCCAATATAATAGTCCACTAGGCCAGTTTTATAAACTGTCTTAAATATTACAGACACATGCTTGACTGTCTCTGTAGAACATTAGTTAGAATGTCTATTGAAAAGAAAATTACAAACTTGAAAACAAGTCGGTTTACACGTTCATAATGCATTGTGGTTTTAAGAAGTTTTTTTATCTTAAAACCAATTGGTCGTAGTTGATAAAAGACAAAGCGGACTTTAAAAAGCCTAAAACCTGTTAATAGTTATGAGCTTAAACAACTATTTCTGACAATGTCAAGTGCATAAATTGCATTAGAATTCCCTTGAAAATATATGTAATTTCAGATGCAAAAATAGCATGATGAAACTACAAACCCACGCATATTTTTCTACAATTATATCAGAAAAAAAACGCAAATTGAGTTGTTTCTTCATACCACAGAAAAATGTTATCCGTTTATAAAAAAACGTCAAGAACATGTTTCTGTAAATTATATTACACAGCTTAAATTTCACTCATCGTACATAGTGTAAAAACCGGGGGGGGAAATGAAATACTATGAACATGCTTAAGAAAGAACAAATTGTCGCTTGGCAGAATATTTTTTATCCAATTATATTATAAAAGACTCATAATATCCTTTTGGAAGCGAGTCAGAGATCCAAGAATACCTTTTTTCTGTCCCTTTTTCACTCCATTTATTCAAGAAAAACCCATTTACATCTAAACTCGCAGTTTTTATTGCAAAAATCTGCGACAAAAGGACCGATGAAGCCAGATTTTGGAACTCCCGGGAAGTATTTATACCACATAAATGTGGTTGTTGCTGGAGGAAGATTTTGAGAAACTGTGTCGTAATTCTAGAATTTATCACAGTCATGACGCTATTGTGGAGCAACTGACGGACATTTATCCCACGGGCATAGCTTACCGATAAACTTATTTGACATGTGTACTAGTGGATTTTTTTTCATGTTTTAAGTACCTGTGGTTATATATAGATATATATATATATATATATACATATATATATATATATATATACATACATACATATATATATACATATATATATATACATATATATATATATATATATATATATATATATATATAATATATATATATATATATATATATATATATATATATATATATATATATATATATATATATATATATATATATATACTACTATATTATAATGAGTGGTCATTATTTGGAACACAAAATATCATTGACTAACATTCTGATGATAATGGGATGTCAACTGCTTCTTTTAAAGATATTTATTTTCATTATGGAATTATTTATGATTATTGAATGATGAATGGTATGATCCTATTCATCATTAAATATCAATAAATATATAATATATTTTTAGACTGCCAACAACACTTTTTGGCTTTGTGTTAATGCAGCAGAATATATCAACAAATCAGCACGTTTCTTTAATTACCGCACCCATCAGTTTGGGCAAATTGGGGAAGTACATAAATATTTTCAAAGAATGTGCTAGGTTATTAATATTTCAGTTCCAGTCATGGCGCTATTGTTCTAGTGTTCCTTTCATGGGTAAAACTGATTTGGGGGAAAAACCTAGCACTGTAACGAAGTCAAAACATTACTATGGATGTCTTTTTTGAAAAGTGCATTTCTTTTCTTTATTATTCAACTATAATATGGAGCTTTGAGTGGGATGCAAACACCAGAGAGAGAGTTTGGAATCTTTTTAAAAGAAAATGTCTAGATGAAAATTGTAAAAAATGTAACATCAAATATTCCAAAATTAAGAAAAATATTCTTTAAATTTGCCAGGATACATGCCTCCGCATGAAAAAGATATTGCCAGCACACATACTATTCATGAACAAAAGCAATTGTTCGAAAAATATTGTGAGCGGTTTGAGGACTCATTCATAAGTTTTTTTATATCATATTATTTTTTATATTATTATCATGTATGAAATCCTCATTATTTTCTTCACGTGACGTCACTGTCAGGTGGTTTCAGTATGAATGGTTGGGTACATAGAGTATATCTCTTGACAAGGAAACATAGTTATCAGTTGGATTATTCCATTATGCGATATGCACGAATAAGGACTGTAAAGAACCAACATGGTTGGAAGAATTAGTAGATTACTAGTTGGTACCCGTCAAAACGTGTGGGATAGATAGTAAATAAAGGAAAAATTACACAAATTATACGCCACATCATTGCCAAATGTTGAAAATCATAATATTAAGAATAGAGAAATACACTTTAGAAAATTACTATTGAACCCAATACTCATTAAACAATTTCCGTCAGGTTTAATTCTGTACGTCACAAACATTATAAAAAATAAAAATGGCAGACAGAGATCTAGAGAAATTCCTCAGAATAAACAAATTAATGTATTTATGCGGCTTCGTGCTTAGTGAGTATCAAGAGCCAGATTTAAACATGTCACTGAGCATGCGCAGAAAGCAATTTTTAATTGTAAATTATCGCTAATTAATAGAAATTGAGGTTACAAAAACCAAATATGTCACATCTATAGATTAAAATCTTTCGTTTAAGACCAAATTAAAATAATTTTATGCAGTATTGTTCTCTCACGGACTACCCAAAAAATCAACCTAGCAACTTAAATATATAGATAGCCTTTAAATATGTTGCTTATATCAAAGACTGAACTCCAGTATCTCGACATGTCGAAGGTGTTGCAATCATATAACAATAGGGAAAAGCCCGATCCTGTTACTTTTGTTGCACTATTTAACTGACTGACCTAGTCACGCCAATATTCATCTTTATTTAAAAGTATAACTCTATAGTTTTGAGTTAAATATGTATATACGGTTAAACTTTCTTGAACAGCAAGGTTATGACTTAGTTTGTAATCAACAAGGAATACAAGGAAGAGAAGGTTATTTTCTTGGTTTGTAATCGCTGTGAATTAGGGAACTGCTTTTCTATGAACTAAAAAGTTAGCACTTATTACTTATGCAATCAATATATTAAATATTTATCGTGGTTGAAACGTATTCTGACGTGTTTTGTTTACAACTCCGTCTCTGGATTAGTCTTTGACATCGCGTGTTTCCCATTTAATTTTTTTTTCTCTTCATCAAAATAATTTGGGATCACGGAAAAACAAATAAATATTTTTTTCTTCTGTATGAGAAATTAGATTCATGCTGACATACTATATGAATCTGATACTTTGGAATAAAATTAATTCACATAGTATATATTTGAAATGAAAAACAAATATTGCTTATTAGAGTCGTTTACTTATCTGTTTTCTCATGAATAATCAATAACTAATTTTATCAACAAAATGATAATTTGTAATGGATCGTTATCAATATGATAAGGCCTCAGCCTTGTAGCAATTTGTTATGAAATCGTAAAGCAGAACTGAGTCATAGATGTTGTGCTTCATTTATTCTCCTAAACTAGCCGGGCTTCACCCGGCTATGATCGGGCTTTGCCCAGCTATCGAATGACTTGACACTCAAATCACAGTTCATTTGAATTCAAATTTTTTTTTCACTTTTAATTGCCAAAAAATCCCAAAAAAATCAGTACATCTTCAAATGATCTATTTATGATTAAAAAGTTTGAATTAAAAGTATCAAAAATAGGAAAATAATTAAAAATTAGACACACGATGAAACATTTCGTTTCCGTGATTCATTTTTTAGTGAGAATCACACTGTGAATGAATCACGCTGTGTTTACATCGCAAAACATGGCGGTTACGTTTTGTTCGGTGGAGTATGCATTTAGAATTGAAATATCTCTAAAACTATTAAAGTAACAGAATAAGTGTACGCAGAAAAAATTATCAGCTTTTAAAGCTCTTTCTAAATATGTAAAATTTATATACTTTCTTTTTTTTAAAAATACATCGATTTTAACTTTTAAAACATGGCGGTTGCATTTTGTATCAGTGGAAAATGCATTTAGAATTGAAATATCGGTATAACTATTAAAGTAACAGAATATGTGTACTCAGAAAAAAATTATCAGTTTTTAAAGCTCTTTCCAAATATGTATCATTTATGTACTTTCATGAAAAAAAAATACATCTATTTCGACATCAGGTTGAATTTCATAACGAATGCCATACCGGAAATGGTCTACCCGGAATTGTTCCCCGTTTCCCGCCGACAGACAAAAGTTTTCCTTTTATTTATATAGATTACATCTAAAATTTTATTTGCCCATTGAAATCCCATTATGATTATGAAATAACAACAATTTTCAAGCTTGAGAGTTTTATGTCTAGAATATTACAATTTAGAAATCCAATATTGCATGACAATGCTTTTTTTTCTTCTTAAATATTAATATCAAGTTGAAAAAAATATTAAATATCAATAAGTCGGGTATTCAACTTAAATTTTCTAAAATGCATTTACAAAAGAATTTTATGCGTTTTCCATCGTAATTAGTTTTCAAAACTACTCTTTGCTGTTCCAAAGTTATTAAGCAAAATAACCGAAGAGTGCAAGTCGTCTAAAATAGTATAAGAAATTAATTGTTCAAATAATCATAATTTATCTAATTTCAGACAAATCCGTTGATGTGGAAGTTAGAGAGAAAACTCTATAATTTTATTAAATAATTTTCTGTAATTTTATGTCTATAATTTTACTAAATTTTAGTAATTTCTTCGTATGGAAATAAATAAATAAATATACACAGTCCTCGATTTCTAGAAATTGAGGTGCCGGAACTGTAACATTCAGAGTAGTGTGGGGGGTATTCCACATTTTATGTATATATATATATATATATATATATATATATATATATATATATATATATATATATATATATGTGTGTGTGTGTGTGTGTGTAATGATAACAAGGGCAATAGATGATGTAAGCTCGGGGTGTAGTCGTACATATAATTTGGCCGTTGAATCATCAATTTTGTAGTCAGGCTGTTTTCACACACAAGTGGCTGGCAAATGGAGAGAGTAATTGAGTCCAACGCCATGGAAGGAGATATCAGGTCACAAAATAGTGTTTTATTTACCAAAATGATGCTGGACATCTTCTAGTAGGATTATAACAAGTTTAATTCCACCGATGCCGGGCAAAAAGGCCCCGGCAGCGCAGAGCACTGCAAGATATGGACGGAGGCTCAACTTACGTCATGTTAGTTTCATGGTTCGAACACAAAGATCTCTGAATCGCGCAATTTCTCTCCCGAGTACGGGTCTATGAAAGTTCTAATTTTTCAAAAACGAACACGTGATTAAGTCGCGTCATATGGGATGATGGTTTCCGAATGTTCGACCCGGTTCGATCTTATATAACTGTTATGTAATACTCCGAGCGTGGCTTTAGGGAAAAAACTAATAAATTATTTCGGTTTGGATTTAGGTCGCGATCCAAGGTTAAGGGACGGTATTCTGTTGCGTTAGGATGAAGAATTTGGAAAGGGCGTGTTAAATAGTAAATGGGGGTTTGAAATTTATTTCATATATATATATATATATATATATATATATATATATATATATATATATATATATATATATATATATATATATATATATATATATATATATATATATATATATATATTTATTTATTTATTTATTTATTTATTTATTTATATGTATATATGTAATAAGCCAAGTCCACTCACTAACAAAAGAGTAATATTTCATTAAATAAATGTTTTTAACTATCCAAATTTTTTATCCTAAAGAGAGGTAGCGGAACGCTGTTCCGGCGCATTCCGCCTGGAATAGAGCCCTGAATATATATATATATATATATATATATATATATATATATATATATATATATATATATATATATATATATATATATATATATATACTAGTTATCAAAAATTAAAGAAAAATAACAAAAAGAGGGATAACACGTTCAAAACTAGGCCAATCTGTTTAAAATTTTATTTTATTGTTCAGTAAAAGATGCTGAACAATACTTACATTATGCAAAATAGTGGCGTTGCAGTCGGAATACGTGATTTGCGAGGAGCATAAAAGTGCATGTCTCAGAGCAAGGCGGTAATTGCCGCTGCAAAGCTGAGATTAGATATCTCGAATAGCCAAATTGTAACAATGACCTCCATGCATCATTTGACCAAAGAACTGCGATGGCGAGCTTTTGGGAGACTGGAGGCAGGACAAAGTCATACAGAAGTGACCAGATGGCTAAATGTGAGTCCGTCTGTGGTTCATAGACTTTGGAAACAATTTCTAACCATGGATACGGAATCAAGGAGGTTCAGCCAAGGGCGGCTATACGCTACGACGAGTGCCGATGACCGATATTTGTCATTATGCGCACGAAAGAATAGAACCGCAACTCCGCCTGCAAGCTTCGTCTGCAGATCCTCCCTCGCTTCAAGCTCTGGAAGGTAGGTATCAACGTCAACCGTGCGTAGAAGGCTTCCCGAAGGTGGTCTTTTTGCGAGACGACCAACCATTTGCTTGCTCACGTCACGCCATAGGCGAGAACGTTTGCAGTGGGCACGTCAACATGTCCTCTAGACGCGTGATCAATGAAGGGCTCTTCTCTTTACGGATGAGTCCGGATTTAGCCTCCAAAACGATAGTAGGCGTATTTTGATTTGGAGAGAACCTGGAACTCGTTTTCATCCATCACACATCCCTGAAAGTGATGCATACGTTTCAGGCAGTGTTTGTGTTTGGGGTAGTATCTGTTTGGGTGGACACACAGACCTCCATGTCTTACCCCGTCGAAATGTGAATGCTCACACCTATAGAGATGACATCCTTGATGCTTATGTGCGTCCTTATGCCGGGACAATAGGTGATGCTTTCGTGCTATAGGGCGATAACGCGAGACCGCACAGGGTACGTATCGTGGATGCTTATCTTGAACAAGAAACAATTCAGCGCATGGAGTGGCCAGCTCGATCACCGGACCTGAATCCTATCGAGCATGTTTGGGACGCTTTAGGACGACGTATAGCTGCTCTCAATCCTCCTCCTAGGACCCTAGCCTTGTTTTCAACTGCTTTGCAAGAGCAATGGTTCTCACTTTCTACCGAACTCATAGACCGCATAATTGACAGTATCACACATTGCTGTATGTGCTGTATTGCTTCTCGGGGGTATCATACGCCATATTAATGTTACTTTTTCTATACCAAACTGACACATCCGATTTGTTCACTGTATACATATGCTAGTTTCTATAACACCATAATTGTCTGGAGATTTCTTTTTATGCTATTTTATACCTATCTATGTGTTGTATAATGTGTATAAGTTTCATTAAATTCTACACGTAACTTTTTGAGTAATCGTTATTTTTTTTACTTTTCCTTAATTTTTGATAACCAGTGTATATAAAGCTATTATTCATTTTCTGTTTTTTTTTTTACCAATTTATAGGTAACCGAATATATTTATGATTGATGTAGACTTAATATGGCCATCCTACAGCGAACAACATTTTTTAACAAGCATTTTGTAAATGAATAGAAGACTTTTACCTATTCCTTGTGGGCATTTAAGCTTATTGAACACATTTGCTTAGAGTATTTGTTTCCTACTAGGTGATATCAGCTTTTTTACATTCAATATTATTTTCTTTGTCTGGTATTAAAATAATATTGTATTTAAATAAATATGCATGATTCATTATCTGATTTTGTTATAACTAATGTTGTTTCTCCTATTTCTAGTTTGGTTTGAGGTCAATAATTTACATGACAACGACTTTGAAAGGGAATTAATCTGTCTGTTCAACTTGATTGATAGTGTAAATGAGAATCTGGAAATCTAAGTTTCTATTGAGTTTAATCCAGAGATTTCATGGATTTTGGAGATTTTTTTGGACTCATTTTTTTAAACTGCAACTTTATCAACACTTCCCTGTATTGGTTCGTTTAACATTTGTTTTTGCTTGTTTTTTTATATAATGTTGTATTTCTACTCAATCCACACAGTTTATGTTTTTCCCGATACCTTAAACTATATTTGTTTGCTATGAAAATGAAAGTTTGCATCAGGTTAAAAAAGCCACCTGTTTCAGGGTTAAATATTTCTGGGTAGAGGGTGTATCAGTTTTGGGTATCCCTCATGTGTATCTTAAACATATTTTCCTACCCTTCTAGGTATAATTTCATCTTAAAAATATGCCAAAAGCATTTCATTTTTACACTTACCTTGTAGGCAATTTAAAATATATTACACCATTGTTTGTTTATCTAAAAAATAAGAGTTTTTAAATTATAACTTTTGAGGCGACAAAGA
Source organism: Dolomedes plantarius (assembly GCA_907164885.2). Taxonomy (NCBI): domain Eukaryota; kingdom Metazoa; phylum Arthropoda; class Arachnida; order Araneae; family Dolomedidae; genus Dolomedes; species Dolomedes plantarius. The sequence goes on along the minus strand of OU015497.1, from coordinate 103,195,938 downwards.
AAAAAATCAATACCAACGGACTTTTACAGTTACCGTTTCGATCTTAATTTTATTTTACAGTTTTAATGCTTCTAATTCATTTAATTAGATTTTGTACTAATAAAAACACTTCTGTCACACGAAATTTTTTAAAAATGTCTTAAATCATTTTTCCAATCATTATTACAAAAATTCCTCTGTAATTTCTTTAAGCACTTAAATTAATAAGAAAAACCTGATTTCCCCCAAAAATAGGTGATATTTAACAATAGATAAAAATAAGATATTTTTTGCATATTTTCTTTAAGACTAAATTAATAAGAAAGACCTGATTTTCATCAAAAATAGGCGATATTTAACGATAGATAAAAATAAGATATTTTTTACGAGTTTCCGTAACTTTCCTCCTTTAGTGCACTTTGTAATTAAATCAACTTATATCCTCATAACCGACAATTTTATTATATCCAATAAACCTAAAGGAGTAGATATTATACAAAAAATATTGTAACTAAATTTTGTTTAACTGCCTAACTTTTATTTAAAAAGATAACACTAAAAACTACCCATAATTGTTACATCTTTACTGTATTAGAATCAATTGGAAGTAATATTTGCCACTGATACTGTCAATCAAAAGATGCTATTTTTCAAGAAAACTGAATGCGAGGTCAACTATCTTTTCCCTTTATATTGACTTTATTGACTGATTTCAAATTAAGTTCAGCGAAAGTCAATCTCTTCATTTCTATCTACTTCATTTAACTCATTTTTCCCACTGTAAGTGCATTTAGCATGGATAAAACAACTACTCCAACAACAAAATTAATCAAATTCTATAATCCTCTTATTGGATAAGAACAAAATGGCATTCGTTGATTCTTTTATCGACCACTTTCCCCTTCCCTGGTTCGCTGGTCCTTTCTTAGTGCAATATAAGAATGTCATTTTATTTGTTGCCCTCTTATACGATTTATTCGATTTCCAACATACAGATAGTACAGAGCTCCTCTGAATGTGTTTAGTGTTTTGTTTAGTTTTCTTACCAAGGCTGGAAAAACGGCTTTGATTGTTACGATGAATAGCGATTCACATTCAGAACAAAAAAAATTAAACTTTCTAGAGTTATAAATATGAGAATCATGGGGAAAATGATATTTAAAAAAATTAATTGTGAACAAATAAGAATCACATTATATATAAACTACAAAAATATCGGGATATTTGCAATTCAGTCATTTAGGCACTTTAGTTTTAATCGTGATAATATTATAAAAATTTGTCTTGAAACAATTTTGTATATTTGAATAAAATAGATTTCATTTATTACATTAATTTGCCTTATATTGAAGTTATTTTAGAAATTTTAAATAATTTTATCTTTAGCATAATCAATTGTTTTGTGGTTTTCTAAAATTTAATTGCAAACAAATAAGAATTACATTATATATAAACTACAAAAATATTTGGATATCAGGATATTTGCAATTCAGTCCTTTGGGCACTTTAATTATAATAATGACAATATTTTTAAAAAATTTGTCTTAAAACAATTTTGAGTATTTGAATAAAATAAATTTCATTTACTACATTAAAGAACTTTACAATTAAGTAATTTTAGTAATTTTAAACAATTTTCACTATAGTACAATCCAGTTTTTTGGGATCTCCAAGAAACTGATTGTGAACAAATAAGAATTAAATTATATATAAACTAGAAAAATATCGGGATATTTGCTTTTCAGTCCTTTGGGTACTTTAGTTTTAATCATTGTAATATTTTAAGAAATTGGTCTTGCAACAATTTTGTGTATTTGAGTAAAATAGATTTCATTTACTAAATTAAAAAACTTCACATCGAAGTGCTGTTAGTGATTTTCAACAACTTTCACTTTAGTACAATCCAGTGTTTTTGTAAGACATTTATATATATGTTAAATTTTACAAATGGCTAAATATTTCAAAATATTAAGGTCTGGAATTTGAAACATATTTCTAGTTATATAAAATACTATCTGCTACTGAATATAGGGAATAGTTCATTGTTTGAGGGTGTAATATCACAGGTCTATCTAAATGAAAAATAGCAATGTCAACAAAAGTATAATTCCTTCGTCATCGAATCATAAAAATAATAAGAAACAAATGTCAGATATCTTTTTGACAGCAGTGAAATTTTATTGTGTATTTTTAAGAGGTATAAAGAATAAGAATGTGTATGTATTCAGTACATCCTAAAAGATATTCTCAAAGATGTCTGAATTTCCAAAGTAGTATAGTACATTAAACAGCCCATTGCTTTGAACGTATGATTTGGGTAAAGCAGCTAACTAATATTGTTGTAAAATACTAAGCATCTATTGAAATATTTTGGTAAGTCACAACCGAAGTCCAAATCGAAGGAGCCGTTGGTGACTAAGATCTGTCTCATGATGTCATGTAATCTTCGAAGTGCTGCCTGGAAACTTTAAGGTCATTAGCCGAATGCTGTAACATCATTATCTTAGCACCAACGCTCTCAATTCTTTTCTGGGAGATTATGCTAATGCCTGCTTGTATGGACAAGAGTCTTTTACAGGGTTCACATATGAAAAGATCATTTATAAATTCCAGGTTATGACTTTATTTCATAGTTCCAGGTATAAAAACGAGTGGTTCAGACACCCTGTAACTGGAACAATTCCTAAGACCTACAGATTTTTTTTTAAAAAAAGAGAGTTTTCTGTGGACTATTCGCCTAGCAATTGGTATAACTTTTACGTGTGCATTTATTTTATTTATTGGAGTGAGAAAGCATTGAATCCCTTTAAACAATTTCTACCTATAACTGAAATAGTAAGCTAAAATAGCAATACCTATGGATCAGGTAAATACCACTGTTTAACTGGAAAGAAACAAAGTATTGTGAAACAATATTAAATTAGTTTAATCCTTTTAACTTCAAATATGTTGCATATGTTGCAAATCGTAAAAAATTCTGTGTATATTAACGTGCTAAGGAGTTGTACTTCGTAATTTTCGTAAGTTAGTTGTTTTTTCTTAAATATGTCAATACGTGTTTCATGAACAAAAATATTGTTAGGCAAAAAAAAATTTCAAGTTTACTTTTAAATATTTTTATAAGTTTCTGTTAAGAAATATAATCAGTCTTAAGGTAACCAATCCAAGAACTTTAGTAACATAATTCGTTAAGTTCTGTCTTTAAAAAAAAAATTTTTGTGTCTGTTTGATAAAAGCAATTATTATTACAAAACATTGTTATCTGTTGATATCAACAAGTAAACGTATTTAAACATGTAACATAGCATACAGGCATATATGCAACATGCGTCATTAAATATTTTGCCTAAAATTTTTTATTTAGTGTTCGTTATGTAGGATTACGTTCGTTATGTTAGATATTTAGAGTAAATAATATTATCAATTACATATCAATAGGATAATCTTTCTTCTTATAGTGAAATTTATAAGGCGTATGGAAGAAAAAATTAAATATACTTTTCACAAAATTGCTCTTCAAAAAATGTAAGTAATTGATAAAATGAAGCACCATGCTGAGGATTATATGGACAACGGTACTGAACAAATTATTAAAATCCAGAATTCAAACAAAAAATAATTTGAACATTTGAATAGAGTACCTAATTTTTGCACCAATTTACGGTCCAATCGTTTTTTATAAGTTGGAGAGGGAATTATTCGTGGTGGTCCGTCATGGCCAATATATTTTTCCATTTCTTTGAGCTTAGTTGGATAACACGTACCTGGGGGATTTTCCTTTCTCCACAAAAAACTCCCCTTCACTATTATTAAAAATCACTATTTCGAAACATATTGGATATATTTAATATTCATTGCCTTCCATTCGTAGTTTAGAAATATATTTCAGGAGAAACGTTAAAGAAAGAAAAAAATAAGGTAAATAATTCCTTGAAAATAGTCAATTTCAAATTCATAATGTATGGCTTGCAACAATAAAAGCAGATTAGTGCCGAAAATATTCAGATTAATGCAGACAGTTGAAGTTCAACATTACCTCGCGGTCAGATGCAGATTTCTTGATGGAGTAATAAGACTCAATTCTCTAGATATCAACTAGTGAAAGCATTGAGTCGAAATGTTATATGATATATTTTTTTTTTTTTATCCGACTGCGTTCGGACCCTTTTTTTTTTAAAAACTGCACTTGTGAAAATATCTATCTTATTTTTTCGAAGGAATATAACACAAAAACTCAAAAATGATGTAAAAATAGACATTAACTATGAAAATTTTTACAAAATTGGGTCGAAATTTAGCAAATTTTTACAAAAACGGCTCTAGCGCTAAAAAAAACAATTATGCATATAACATAGACTTTTTTTTGTCATATGTACGTAAGTACCTTCTAAGTGTTATGACCTACAAGCTAATCGATATCTCAAAAAATCTAAAAAAATAAAGGTCATTATATGCAATTACATGTAAAATTTTAGTAATTTTCCATGAGATTTGTTATAAATGCAGCTATAAGTCAACAAATAATATACCTAGAACCAAATCTGTAGTCCATTACATTCTTAGTGTTATGAAAAACATACGTGAAAATTTTTATAGACATTTCATGATTATATTTTGAGTTATCCCAAGAGTTGTTCACATTTTTGATGAAAAATAATGTTCCAGAAAACGCGATTAAAGTTTTCAACTTGTACTGAAATTCATAGCGTCTGCTGATCTTTAAATCGCTCTAATTTCATTTCTAATAATCGTATCGAAAAAATAAAAACAGATTTAGAAACATAAATTTACAATCTTTAAAAAAAGGGAACTAAAAAAATTTTGAAATTTCCTTCAGAATCGATGTTTTAAACGTAGTCGTATACCTTTTAAATAAACGTAGCATACGCGTTGACAGTTTCAGAGTACAGACACAAGACTTCCCAGACACAAGTTTTGCTTAGCGACTGTAAAAAGATTTTGAAACATACTAAAATTTATTTTATGGTTTCGTATTAAAAGCCTATATTTTCCAGCTGTATAATACAGTAGATCCATTGAAATCGTATCTTCGATCTCAGTGATACGATTTGGAGAATTTCACATTAAGTTATTTTTTTCTAATGACACATCAGAATTCGTGCATTTGACTGTATGTGCATTTGAAAACAGATTTATAAATAAATTTTTACTCTTTTTCAGAATAATTTTTACTTTAACACGGTAGTTTAAAGAAAAATCATTTATATAAACATCTTCTATTGATGTGTGTCTCCAATTGGTCTCAGATGCTTCAAATGATAACCCTTTTATATTCTACGTTGTATCGTAACATTACGGTCATCAAAAACAAATCTCCATATACAATTGTTTCTCCCCCAAAGTCGATGCATTTAGCCCGGACTAAACAATGACTCGAATAACAAAATTAATTAGATTCCCTAATAATCATCTTAGACAAGAAATAAATGGCATTTCTTCGATTCATTCCTCGAATCATTCTTACTAGCTTGATTCGAAACTCTTTTCTTAGTACGATGTCTGACTGCTACTGAATCGCTGTGCTTTTATTCAATTTATAATGCTACTTACATTGAGATAGAGTAGCGTTCTTTTTGATGTGACTAATGTTGTCTTTATTCATTGACATTAAAAGAAATGTTGTTTTGACTCTTGTCGTTTATATATGATTGGCCGGTCGTCGGGAAACTTGGCAGTACTACAAATAAACAAAATGATCCTCTTGTGTTAAGAAATCAAGTCTTCAGTTAAGAAATCAATGGAGAATAATGCATACCCAACATACATACATATGCATATACATTTATGCATATACATATATGCTTTTCTTTATGTTGGTAATGTGAGTGAAATAACCTCTTAGATATACTATCAAAATGAAAATATTTGGAACCCGGTTATGATCACTAACACAGTGTAAATATATATATTTCTCGTTAAGTAACCTTTAATGGAAATGTTAAATAATTAATTCAGTTTTCAACTCCGTATTTTTATTGGAAAAAAATTATACAAATTCTTAATTTATTACTGTCCTTTAAGTTTAATTTATAGGATATGTTAATTTGTATTTCAAAGTATGACTCAGAAGTAAGATTGCTAACTGCAGTCAGGTGTTTTTCTGTCGTTTATCTGGTGTTCAAGAGTTTTATAAAGCTGAAATCTACTAAAATATATAAGCCCCTAAACATTAGCTTTCGGGGCTTATATATATATATATATATATATATATATATATATATATATATATATATATATATATATATATATATATATATATATACACTGCTGGTCACCCAAATTGCAACACCAAGAAAGACAAGAGATATCACAACAAAATTTATTTTGTAGATAACATGTTGACCAAGTATCAAATGATTAAATTTATAGACTTCTGTGAAGTGTGGTTCCTGCCAAAATCAGTAGCCAGAGTAGCCGCCATTGTTGGAGATCACCGCTGCCACACGCCTCGGCATTGATTCAAAGAAACTTTGGATGAGTTCTTGGGGTACAGCAGACCAAGCAGCTTCCACACGTTGCCAAAGTTGATCTGCTGTGGCAGCTGGGAATGGAATCTGGGTCAATCGTAGAGCAACCATGGACCACATGTTTTCTATCGGCGAAAGATCCGGAGAGCGAGGCGGCCAGGGAAGCAATTCAATCTGGCGATTGACGATGAACCGTTGGACAATGCGCATTATCCTGTTGAAATATGGCTGTGGGCAAGCCCTGAAGGTAAGGAAGGACAACTGGCTCCAACACCTCGGAGATGTAGCGCTGGCTGTTTAAAGTACCGGCAATGCGTACTAGAGGTGTGCGAGAGTGATATCCAATACCGCCCCATACCATAATACCCGGTGCAGGACCAGTGTGGCGGTGCATAATGCAGCTGTTCAGTATCCTCTCTTCACGGTGTCTCCAGACTCGAATGCGACCATCGTGGTGTTACAGACAGAAGCGTGACTCGTCAGTAAAGACAATTTCATTCCATTCTGCCGTCCACATCCTTCTGTCATCGCACCATTGGCGGCGGAGACGTCTGTGGTTCTGCGTCAAGGGTAGACAAAGCAATGGACGTCTTGCGGACAGACCACTCTGCTGTAAACGGCGTCGAATGGTACGCGTAGACACTGGATGATGCGTGACAGACTGCATGTGCTGTGCTATGGTTCGTGATGTGACTGAGCGATCCGTCACTGCCATGCGCACAATTTGCCTGTCATCACCTGAAGTGGTGCTCTGAGGTGGATGTGATCGAACACGCCGGTCCGTCGTACCCTCCTGCATCCAACGATCACATATCCGCATTACAGTTGTTTGGTTTCGTCCAACACGACTACCGATTTCCCTGAAAGATAATCCACAATCTCGGTAGGCAACTATCCTTCCTGTGTCGAACTCGGATACTTGATCAAAAGATGATCGCTGTTTTCGACGAGGCATAATTGATCGTTTTTTTTTAAAAATCACAAGAAAAACACAATTGCCGAACTTGAAATCGTCGAAATCTCCAAGCCTTAAATAGCGCTTTGAAGTGGCGCCACAGGCGCGCGTGATGTGCGTCTGCGCTGAAATTCTAATCATTTGCATATTTCACCTCCGCTAATGCATGTTGTAAATTTCATGTTATTTGCATGTTTCCTTCGGGGTGTTACATTTACAGTGGCCAGCAGTGTATATATATATATATATATATATATATATATATATATATATATATATATATATATATATATATATGCCAGATCTAGAAATTATTATTAAAAAAGAAAAAGTTTCGCTAACGAATACTGAAATCCCGTTGGCGAGGTGGTGGTGTTCTCGCGGAGAGTTCAGGGTCACCGAATTGCTCGCACGCCCTGTCTGACGCATTCGGTAGGATGTTCGAGAATGAACTCTAGATGATAGCCCACGCCTTTATATAACGCAAGAGAAAGAAATTACACAGTTTTGGGGTTATTTTTATAGACTTAAGACGTGCGTCTGTCGGGAGCTGGGAGATGATTGAAAATGGCTATTTAGCTGGGTTAATTGGGTAATTAATTAATGCTAATTAATAAAGAAGACTTTAAATGTTATTTAAGTATTAGTTCTGCCACTGGCCTATTGTTTTATGACTGCAATTTAGAGTAATTAGTTTGTTAAAGGGTATGCGGCGAAGGGCCGTGACATATATATATATATATATATATATATATATATATATATATATATATATATATATATATATATACAATAGTGCAACGCAGTATGCACTAAAAATCACTTTATGTAATAAGTTTTAATGCCTGCCTAGAGAAGTGTGAACCAAACATGACCATAATTCTAACCACAAGGGTATCTCGGTGACGTAAGGAATCTCATCTTATAAATACCGTTTCTGACAATGTAACGTTACACATAAACATATATCCGGCATGAGTTAATTTATTAAAATTCATAAAGCAGTTCTTTACTAAATAGAACAATACTGTTACAATATCATTTTTTTAATAAAGGCAAAATAACGGATTACTAGTTCTTACTGTTGTTTAAAAACTTTTTACTTCATATGTAAGGACCAATTATTTGGAAAAAAATACTATATATAAATAAATATATATATATATATATATATATATATATATATATATATATATATATATGAATTGTTCGGGCGAGAAGAGTAAAGTTGCAAATTGTCACTACAGGGAAAGTATACAGTCAAATCCCGTTATAACGAACTTCAAGGGACCAAAGCTTTTGTTCGCTTTATCCGGTGGTTCGCTATATCCGAATCGTTAAGAAAAATACTAGAGTTCACAAAATGTATAACTCATTAGTTCCAATGTGTATTCAATAATGATGTATTAAAAAATGACATAATCTATTAAAAATGATCGTTAATGAATTACATCTACTAAAATCGATTCCATTAAACTGACACAATACTAATTAAATTACGTACAATAAGAAAATGGGGGGACCAAAATTTTCATTCGTTATATCCGTGAATTCATTATATACCGGGTTCACTATAACGGGGTCCGACTGGAAATTCTAAACGAGAAATCGAGGTTTTGCAACAACTGGAGTCAATTTTAACATTGAAATGTTTTGCAACAACTGGAGTCAATTGATCTTATTAAAATAGTTTTAGGATGCTAAACAGAAAATTAATAACATCAGTATTAAGTAATATAAAAGATTTGCTCCAATATTTTTCGAATTTCATGTAGAAGATTTTTATGCATTTATTGAAGAATTCAAACATATATTGATTCACCAACATATTAAATCATTATCTTTCAAAGCTACACTGGCAATCTTTAACTTTTAGTACACATGTAAAAAAGCAGGGATTTTCGGCCTACAACATGAGAACAGTTCACAATACTTCTGCCGAGTTGCTCAATACGTCTTGTACAAGCTAACTTTAATATGACTGTGACATACTGCTGTATGTTCCAAAACAAATATCGCATCACTTTTTTGCACGAGAACTCATAAAGAGGCCGGATCATATAAAATATTCACATCGAAAAATAGTAAATGGGAGCCAAAAAACTTATTTTTTGCTTGAAATGCGCTCCAAAGATATGCTCTGGGATATATTACAGCTACCCTTATATATATATATATCCAATACATAAAATAAACTAATCTGCGTATTTGAAACGCATATGCATGATGTGAAAGATGTGAAAGGATTTTCTTTAGTTACGTCGGTTTACTGTATGAATAGCAACATGCAAGTATTATGATTAAATTGTGATGTCCAACTGTTAAGAAAAATAAGCCGGAATGTTGTAGTTTGTTTACATTCGCCAAGAATGAGAAAATTAATAAATGTTTATTTTATTTTCAAATGCAAAAAGTTTTTAAATTTTTTAACATATACGAGCAGTGTCTTATCAAAAATATGCAGGTCATTTAAAAAAATGTAAAATAAAAAAAACGTTTGAATAATTATATAATTCAGAAATCAACGGAAAATAATATGCTTATATATATATATATACAGTCGAACCTCCATATATCGAACTTCCACATATCGAAATTTTCTATATATCGAACTTTTAGCAAATCTCCATGTTCATTACATAGAAAAATTGTTTCTATATATCGAAAAAATCTCTATATATCGAAATTTTTTTCAAGACAAATTGGGAGATTTTATTCCACTTTAGAATAAAATCTCTCAATTTTCGGCATTTGAAACAATACGTCGTGGACATCAATTCACGGAAAATGTCCCTTATTAAGTTTTTAGTGGACTAAATAAATACGAACATTTCTTTGAACTTTCCGAAAAACTGGTTGTTCAGCAAGATATTCGTAGTTTTTTTTAAAAAGAATGTAACTGTGATCATTGTAACCACTGTCTGGATTATTGTTTTTTTAAACGTATGTAGTACTCAATAAATCTTTCATATTAATTCATTTTTTAGTTATTAACTTTCATTTAATGGGATTCGCATATAAATTGGAAATGGAGTTTCGTATACGAAAATTAGCTTTAATTTTTTTTAGGAGAATTATGATAAAACTTAAGTCAATTCTATATATCGAAATTTCTATATATCGAATTTTTTTCCGGTAATTTGCTACTTCGATATATGGAGGTTCGACTGTATATATATATATATACCATGAAACTTCTCTAGCGAGCCACCCCTCAAAAATGCCATATTTTGTTATTTTGCTCAGAACCGATTAAAGGTTCTTTAAAGAGAATGAATGTTACGGAAAAAAAACCCTGTTATACAGCCACTCCTTATATTATATGATATAATACGGTTATATTTATCCCATATGGTTATTATCATATATGGTTATATTTATCCCATATCATTTTAAATATCTGTATATTGATTTACTATTTATCGATTACGAAACTAAATTAGCGGAAATTAGTACAGAAATTCAGGTCAGGATGCCTTTGTAAGTTAGTATTAAAGTCAGTCACCATTTCAGTTGGTTTATTTGTATCATATAAAATACGAAATTTGTTTATGCTTACTCATGACAGAACTGAATTAAATTGTAGCTTTATTCTCCTCCAATATATTTATTAATTGTTCTTCTTTAAGTTAAATTTTGCGAATAATTTATTTTATTTTATAAGATTCACCACAATTTGATATTCTGGGTTGATTTATTTGTCTCATATAAAATAAAAATTATTTTACGCTTAAGTATGACATAACTGAATTAAATTATAGCTTTATTCTCCCCCAATATATTTATTAATTGCTCTTCCTAAAGATAAATTTTGGGAATTATTTTAAATTTATAAGCTTCACCGCAATTTGATATTGTGGGTTGGTTTATTTGCATCATATAAAATAAGAAAACTTTTTACGCGTACGTGCGGCAGAATTGAGTTAAATTATAGCTTTATTCTCCCCAGATACATTTATTAATTGTTCTTCTTTCAGATAAATTTTGTGAATTATTTTTTTAATTTATATGCTTCACCACAATTTGGTATTGTTGGTTGGTTTTTTTTCTCATATAAAATAAGAAATTATTTTACGCTTACGTATGACATAACTGAATTAAATTATAGCTTTATTCTCCCCCAATATATTTATTAATTGCTCTTCTTTAAGATAAATTTTGTGATTTTTTTCAATTTATATGCTTCACCACAGTTTGATATTGTGGGTTGGTTTATTTGTCTATATATATAAAACAGTTCCGTAACTGACTCATTCATTCATTCATTCATTCATTCACTGACTGACTGACATACAACGCACAGACCAAACCGCTGGACCTAAAGGGCTGAAATTTTGCATGGCGATTCTTCTAATAGTGTAGGGGTGCACTAAGAAAGATTTTTCAAAAATTCTTCTTAGATTTTTTTAAATTAAATTTTTAAGCTGTTTTTTAAACTTTTTTTACGTTTGCATTTAAAATAATACATTGAGGGTTATAAAATTTATATCACGAGAAAGATGATAAAAATTCCTTCAAAATGAAATTTTTTTCGAATTTTTAACTCCATTTCCTGATTTTTGGTGAATTTCTAAAGATTAATTTTTAGAATTTAATTTATTAAATGCCGATCACGTGATTTCTTTTTCTGGTACTTTAAATAAATTTATCGTCACGTGCCAAAAAAAAAAAAAAAAGACAAAAAAATATTTTTTTCATGCTAATGCGGCAGACGATTGGACTTTATTTTGTCTATAAAAATATCCCTTACGACTTTTTTATAAATATGTTTTTTTGTACATCAATTGTATACATTGATCGTCGTATTTATTATAAATATATATATATATTTATTTTTTTTTTTTGGAATTAATTGCATACATTGACCGTTGTATTTAATTTCAATGTACTCCGTAGCGAAGAGCGGGTTTTCAGCTAGTCTATATATATAAAACAGTTCCGTAACTGACTCATTCATTCATTCATTCATTCACTGACTGACTGACATACAACGCACAGACCAAACCGCTGGACCTAAAGGGCTGAAATTTTGCATGGCGATTCTTCTAATAGTGTAGGGGTGCACTAAGAAAGATTTTTCAAAAATTCTTCTTAGATTTTTTTAAATTAAATTTTTAAGCTGTTTTTTAAACTTTTTTTACGTTTGCTTTTAAAATAATACATGGGGGGTTATAAAATTTATATCACGAGAAAGATCATAAAAATTCCTTCAAAATGAAATTTTTTTCGAATTTTTACCTCCATTTCCTGATTTTTGGTGAATTTTTAAAGATTAATTTTTAGAATTTAATTTATTAAATGTTGATCACGTGATTTCTTTTTCTGGTACTTTCAATAAATTTATCGTCACGTGCGTAACAATTAAATAGACAAAAAAAATACTTTTTTCCCTTGCTAATACGGCAGACGATTGGACATTATCCAAAAAAATATTGAAATACAATAAAAGATATTATGTTCCTCAAACTGTACTATATTCTTTCGTAGGCATTAATTGCATACATTGACCGCTGTATTTAATTTCAATGTACTCCGTAGCGAAGCGCGGGTTTTCAGCTAGTCTATATATATAAAACAGTTCCGTAACTGACTCATTCATTCATTCATTCATTCACTGACTGACTGACATACAACGCACAGACCAAACCGCTGGACCTAAAGGGCTGAAATTTTGCATGGCGATTCTTCTTATAGTGTAGGGGTGCACTAAGAGAGATTTTTGAAAAATTCTTCTTAGATTTTTTTAAATTAAATTTTTAAGCTGTTTTTTTTACTTTTTTTAAGTTTGCATTTAAACTAATAATTTGAAGGTTATAAAATTTATATCACGAGACAGATCATAAAAATTCCTTTAAAATGAAATCTTTTTCGAATCTTTACCTTCATTTCCTGATTTTTGGTGAATTTTTAAAGATTAATTTTTAGAATTTAATTTATTAAATGCTGATCACGTGACTTCTTTTTCTGGTACTTTAAATAAATTTATCGTCACGTGCATAAAAACTAAATAGACAAAAAATAATTATTTTTTTCTTGCTAATGCGGCAGACGATTGGACATTATCCAAAAAAATATTAAAATACATTAAAAGAAATGTTCTAGAAACTGTACTATATTCTTTAGTATTCTTTATATTAGATTTAATTTGAATATCTTCTTCTACATTATTTTGTCTATAAAAATATCCCTTACGATTTTTTTATAAATATATATTTTACATCAATTATATACATTGATCGTCGTATTTATTATATATATATTGGCATTAATTGCATACATTCACCGATGTTTTTACTTTGAATGTACTCCGTAGCGAAGTGCGGGTTTTCAGCTAGTATCATATAAAATAAGAAATATTTTTACGCGTACATACGGCAGAACTGAATTAAATTATTGCTTTATTCTTCCCTAATATTTTCATTAACTGCTCTTCTTTAAGTTAATTTGTATGAATATTTTTTAAGTTTATACGCTTCACCACAATTTGATACATCAGTAGCACAATCGCGTATCACGCTGAGAGAGATATTCCCCTCATAAAGATAATACATTTATCCAACACAAAGCACACGCGGTGTTTTGCTTATGCATGTCATTCGAGTGCATTTTAAAATTGTTTGACGTTGCTTATCATGCATGGGAGTTTAAAACTGCTCCTCGTAATACCCACAGAGAACGAAACAGAACTGGGGAAGGGTTTTTTTTTTCAACTTGGGGATGATTTCGGAAGCAGGGGAGGGTCAAGTGCATTGAATACACATCAACGATGCAGAGTAGTATTTTTTTTAAAGAAAAACCCGGAAGATGATCCTCTTACTGTGATCTTGAGGGGTCGAATAGGGGAAATATCCCCCTTTTCGCCTCCCAGCAATATCCCTGAGTCAGTATATAATCCTATTATTTTATTAATTTTCTGTACTTTCAATTATCTTGATAAAACCTCAATTATAGCCCGGAAAAATGACACTAACGAGCCTTGAGAAGATAAATCGTTAAAAGAATTTTTTTTTAATTTTCTTTTGCGGTAGGAACCTTGTAACTGGAAAAATCGATGAATTAAATCGTGTAGGAAAAGGGTATGTAAACGGAGATTCTGCATGAAACCTCACACTAGAATACTCATTCTTTAGTGTTAGTGTATGTGTTGTTAGCAGAGTTTTTATTTTTTTGTGTAAAAAACTTTGTTACTCAATATCACTGCCTCACAAACGTTATCATTTGTAAAAGTATAAGCAAATGATGTTTATGTTTCATGACACATAACTTTCGCTGCAGCGGTATTTAAAAGAATGGGGTATAAAGTGACAACAATATTTTGGTATCGTTCGTTCCTGCTTAGTCAGTTGTTTACTTGTTTTTCAGTTTCTAACCCTATTAATCCTTGTTTGTCTTTTACAATTTAAAAATTATAACTTCCAGGTAGACTTAGTGTGTTAAAAGTAAACTTTTCGCTACCGACGGGCAAAGAGACATCGATGGGTCATCTTATCTCTGACATAATGTATGGTGTTCAAAATGTGGGCATAGTTGGTGAGATCTTTGATTTATGAACTAGATTGACCAATTTAAAGAGGGAGCTCCTAAAATATGAACTATATTTTCCAAAATCTTTTTAGGCATTATTTATATATATACATATATATATATATATATATATATATATATATATATGTGTGTGTGTGTGTGTGTGTATGTGTGTGTGTGTGTGTGTGTGTGTAAGTAATATATTAAATATTATGCCCTTCATTCTAGAATTTAAACTCCCTTTCCTAAATTTCCGTGCATTTCTACACGTGTATATGTTCGGATTCATGAGTGGGTTAGCATCGGGAGCCCCAAAATCTGCTGACCCTACAGACAATAGTCAGATGTCTTCCTCGCCCTCGTGTTTAATGTTGAAAGGTGATATTACTTCCGAACCGCTCTTCTGAAATGAACGGATGTACTTTTGCAGCTCTAATGAACGATTCGGCCCGACTGCTTCCAAATTTAATTTTGTTCCTTTCGGGATGAGTCTAGCTCCAGCCATGTAAATATGAGCTAGTTTTCGTCTTTAGGTTATAATTTAAGGACGTGACGTAATGGGTATATTATATATATATATATATATATATATATATGTGTGTGTGTGTGTGTGTGTGAACATTTATGAGTATGAAAATTCATGAAAACAATTTTATCAAAAATGGGTAATAAAAAATTAGAGGTAAATTATGATAATAAAACATTAAAACACAGAAGAGAATAATCTCCCACTTTCCACTCCTATAGTATCATAGTTAGCGTTCTGAGCTGCCCCGTCGTAAGCTTTGGTTCAAATCCTGAATTAGGCTTGTTCGTTTCCCTGTTGCTCCCTCTCATAGGGAGCAATGCTGGCTTACCTATATGGTCCTCTCATGATGAAGTAGCCAGCAAAACTTCGTGGATCTTCATGGGACAATGTCAAGAAGTAATTGCAAAGACAAGTGCATACCGCATTGAAAAAGAAAAATCTCACTTCTCTCCGAAATAAGAACATAACTGATACTAATAGAGAAATTCAAATAGATTAAAATTTATATTAAAGTTTACAGATAAAACTTTCCTTGAGGAAACCTGTCTTCTTTCGAAACAGAGTGATTACGGTTTCCTTAATGTCTCAATAACATGCTTTTAATGAAAACCCTCATCTCGAAGCTATGAAATTTTCAAAAATGAAGTAAGTATTTTCAAACGTTTAGTTGAGATATTAGAATATCTAATACTGAGGTTATTAGAATACGTTTAATGACTGTTCTTTCTGAATTGCCTTTTAAGATTTCCCGTTTTCCACAATGAAAAAATATCATAAACTGAAGCAAACACAACTTATCCATGCATCCTAAATTAGTCTCGGATTAAATACGCGTAAACAACTGTTTAAATATGTTAAACTGACTGGTATTTTGAGCATTTATTCTAACGTTTTTATCCCTGGAGTCTCCATTAAGACACCAAGCCGACGGAAAGGAGCAAAACAATGATGCTACTTTCGCTGCGCAATACCCTATGCAAATAAATATTATTTTAATGGATGCATTTCAAATGCGCGCAGTGCCGAAGAAAAGAAGAAAAAAAAACCTCGCCAAATCCTTCCATAGATTGAAGTGAATACCAAATGTACGAAAACAGAGCTCCTTACAGAATGAAAAGGGAAAAAAAATCGATTTTTTTTTTTGAAGATTTATAAGATTGAGGGCCCCCTTAAAGTAATGAATTAGAAGTCGAGGTATAGTATAACATCCATTATCCGTCGAGGTAAAAAACCATTACCTGCCAATCATTGGATTCCGTTTACGTATTGGTTTTCCCCTGAAGTGAATCACAGTGAGGCATGATTCAACCCATTTTTCCCTAGCTAGTGATCACTCTAATCGATGAATTTCCCCACCCCGATGCATAATACATTGAAAGATCCCACCACGGTGCATTATGCCGAATCTGAACCAAAAGTTCGGACGGCTTTAGCGTTTGTTATAGAGAACAGGCGAGAATGCGGAATCAAACATTAAAAAGGCACTGCCGTAGAAGGAAATCGAATGGCACACAAATCGAAAGGGAGAAAGTTGTCTGGATGCGTAATTTAATCCTTTTGAGTTATCGAGATAAGTAAATTTTTATTTAGGGAGATGTGAAAATTAATTTATCTTTAAAGTTTATAAAACTTTTGACGTTTAAACTACAAAATAATTTCTAAGCCAATATAACAATTGAATTAAGATTCTAATCAAATACAGAGTTTAGATTAAAAATGCTTTTATGTCTAATGTATATATTTACGTTGATAAGCCGATTTTGGGGCAATCCGTGAGGGAAAACTACTACATCAGTTTTCTTTATTTTGGTCTTAAAAGAAAGTTTTTAATATATAGATGTGTCAAATTTGGTTTTTGTAACCGCAATTTCTGTTAACTAGCGATAATTTGCAATTAAATATTGCCTTGTGCGCATGTTCAGTGACATGGTTAAATGTGTCCTTAGATACACACCCAGCACGAGGCCTCATAAACACATTAATTTGTTTCTGCGCATTCCCAGTGACATGTTTTAATCTGGTTTTAGATACTTACTAAACACGAGGCCACAGAAAGACGTTTATTTGTTTATGCCGGGGAATCTCTCTGTCTCTCTCTCTGAAATTTTTATTTTTAACTAGCTGTTTAAAATAAAAATAAAGTTTAAGGGAATAAATTCTACCTATAGTGTAAAATCTAAGTAATTTTATTGACAGGAATTTAAAAGTACATGTACAGTATACCAATAATAAAATAAAATTACAAACTTACTCTGTTAATTAATTCAAAACTTGATTATAAACAACACTTTTAGTTTCCTATATTCATCTCAGTGACTCCGAAAACAATGGATTCGACACTACTCTCGGACATTTGGGACATTTTATTTTTCACCCCTTCTTCCCTTTCCCCCCCCCTATGCTGATGGGGGCTGACCTTGCTCTTAAACGGTATCGGTTGTGTCACTATTCGTCTCAGTGACCCCGAAAACTATGGATTCGACACTACAATCGGTCATTTTGGAGATTTTATATTCACCACTTCTTCCCCCCTCGACCCCCCAATGCTAACGGGGGAGCTGAAACTTGCACTTAAACGGCATCGGGAGTGTCACTGTTCCTCTCAAAGACCCCGAAAACTATTTGATTCGACACTAATCTTGCTCATTTTGGAGATTTTATATTCACCCCTTCTTCCCCCCAATGCTAATGGGGGCTGAAACTTGCACTTAAACGACATCGGGAGTGTCACTATTAATTTTAGCGACCCCGCAAACTATGGATTCGACACTAATATCAGCCGTTTTCTATTATTTTTACATGTGCCCCCTGCCCCCTCCCCCCTAGGGATGCTAGGGGTGTCTTACCCCCCACCCCCAGTGTTTCTTTCCAGATTGCAAGAAATATGTGTACCAAGTTTGGTTGCAATTGCTCCAGTCGTTCCAGAGTGATGCTGGAATATACATGCACACACACACACACAAACATACATTTTATATATAGAGATTTTATGTTTGTTAAATGTAGAAATATACCTGACAGAAATTGTTTAGTGTTCAGTACAATTTGTGCAGCCGTCCTGTTTTGAAGGGTTCCAACTAGTAAACAAATAATATTTCACCAAATATGACTGATTTAAACAAAGCTTTTAAGAAACTACTAGGTCAGGATGCTGAGTTGCATGAAGAAATAAAGTAAAATAAAGGATATGTTTTTGCTATTTATGATAACTAGTTACCTAAAACACAGCAGTTCACACCCATATTTTAGACTAGAGAAATGCCTAGGGAAAAAAAAAGTTTGAAAGAAATGTAATTCTGTTAATCAGTATCCAAATCTGCCCCAAAGTTCGGACGGTTTCAGCTTTTGTTATATAGAACAGGTAAGAATCCGGAATCAAAGATTAAAAAGGTACTGCCGTAGAAGTCTGGTTGCGTAATTAAATTTTATGTGTTATCGAGATAAGTAAATTTTTACGTAGGCAGATATAAAAGTTAATTTCGCTTCAAAGTTTATAACAGAAAACTGTTGACATTTGAGCTGCGAAATAATCAGCAGATATTAAAGTGAATTTATTTGTATCACTAAAGCTTTAAATAGCTGACCGTGAAGAGAACATGAAATAAGAAACATTTCCCCAGGAATTATTTTATCAAATTCTTTGAAATCTGCCTTCTAAACAATCTTTTATGGCAAACTCAAAATTTTTTAATTAAATAACTGGTTTTTTATGCACATTTTTAATTCAATATAACAAGACGTAAAACAACTATTTAAAAGAGAAAAGTAAAATAATTTTATCGATGAAGTTTACATAGAAACTGGAAAATATTGTAAAGTTTACTTGCTAAAATTATGTAGGAAGCTTCCGAAGGAATTATTATTTTGCTAATAAAATACAAAGCTTAGATAAAAAAAATGTTTTGAGGCTAATAAACGAGTAATATTTAACTTAATATGACTGGTTTAAACAAAGCTTTTAAGAAACTACTAGGTGAATATGTTGAGTGGTATACAAAAAAAATTCAGGTAGTCCCTTTTAACGAAACTACCGTGGGTTATTAACGTAGGATAGTTTATCGTTGCTTACCTCTTTTGTATGTATGTATGCATTATGCATTATATATATATATATATATATATATATATATTAAAATTTTTTACGCATTTTAGTACTTGTCTGTTTAACTCTTTATGCTTGTTGAAGCGATACAGGCTGGGTTTGGCGCGTTGCCAAAATTATAACTCGCGACGCAGGATATCTGAAATTTTACTTTCCGGTGGACCGTTATGGAGAAACATACTCCTGCGTTAAAACTTAAAATGTAGGATATGTTTTTGCTGTTTATGATAACTAGCTAACTAAAACACATCAATTCCCACCAATTTTTAGGGTATAGAAGTTTTTTGTTAAAAGAGCTTGAAAGAAATGTTTTTTCTGCTTTTCAGTATCCGAATTTGCCAAAAACTTCGTGCGGTTTCAGCGTTTGTTATGGAACAGGCGAGAATGCGGAATCAAACATTAAAAAGGCAAAACCGTAAAAGAAAATCGAATGGCACATAAATCGAAAGGTCTGTTGTGTAATTTAATTCTTTGAGTTATCGAGATAAGTAAATTTTTCGCAGGGAGATATGAAAATTAATTTCTCTTCAAAGTTTATAAAACTTTTGACATTTAAACTGCAAAATAATCTACAGATATAAAAGTGAATTTATTGGGACCACTATATTTTTACCTGAGTGATATTAGAATGTATATTGAATAAGAAACATATCCCCGAGAACTAATTTATCAAATTCTTTAAAAATTTGCACTGTTTTGACTCATCTCTGTAAATAATCTTTTATTGCAGTTCAAAATTTTTGAAAAAAAAGCTGATTTATTTGGTTTAAATTTTTAAAACCATCTAACTATCGATTTCAGAGGAAAAATAAATATGCATAAGGGAAAATTTAAATAATTTAATTGACTACGTTCATATAAAAGATGTAAAATATGGTAAACTTCATTAGCTAAAATTTTATGATAATAAGTACAAAGTCTCCGACGAAATGTATTTCTAATTGCATACAGTAATTAGAAAAAAATGCTTTTGAAGCCTATAAATAAATAAATGATATTTCACAGCAAATGACTGGTGTAAACAAAGATTTTAAGAGGTTACTATGATTAAAGGTTTAAATTTTTGAGTAGTATGCAAAAATAAAGTGAAGGCCATTTTTTTGTTATTTCCAATAACTAGTTCCCTGAAACCCAGCAATTCCCACATCATTTTTAGACTAGACAAGTGTCGTTATTAAAAGAGTTTGACAGAAATGTAGTTATGTGTTTCTGTATGCCGGATCTGCCCAAAAGTGCGGGTGGTTTTGGGTTTTGGGTTTTGTTAGAGAACACGCGAGAATACAGAATCAAACATCAAAAAGGAACTGCTGTAGAAGGAAATCGAATAGCACATAAATCGTAAGGGAGAAGATGTATGTTGCGTATTTTAATCCTTTCAGTTATCCCGATAAGTAAATTTTTCGTGGGTGCAGTGGACCAGTTAGCAGGAGCAGCGGGCCAGTAATCTGAAGGTTCCTGGTTCGATACTCGTGGCTGCAAATCCACCGCCGTGTTCAATAATGGTGGCCGGGATACGTAAAATAAGTCGTGGTTGCAATGTCCTTCAAGTTCTCAAATTTACATCTGAAGATGCGGGGTCAAGTGTTCCGGTCTCGTCACTTGTCTCGGTTCAAAATTATGGGACAGGCCATTTAGCCAAGTCGGACTCCGACCCTTCAGGTGCTAATTCTAAACGGGAGCCGCCCCTTTCATCCCAATAGGACCTGGTGAATGGAACCTCCAATCAGGGTATATTAGCAACAACAACAATTTTTTCGTAGAGAGATATGAAAATCAATTTCTTTTCGGAGTTTATAACAGAAAACTAATGACATTTGAACTGCAAAATTATATACAGAAATTAAAGTGAATTTATTGGGAGCACTAAAATTTTGTTGTTGTTGTTGTTGTTGTTGTTGTTGTTTCTAATGCCTCCTGGCCGAAAGTTCCAGACTAGGTCCATATAAGCCTTTGGGGTGATGTGAGGCTCAGGTTTATATTGAACCACAAGGGTCGGAGTCTGCTAGTTGCCACCTCAATATTGGTCGAGCACCTCCAGTTGCGAAATCTGGGGGCATCGTACCCTCTCCCATCCTCTCTGACCTCGTAGAGGGACTTTCCGGTTTACTAAAGTTTTAAATAGCCAATATTGAAGTGTCCATGAAATAAGTCTAACTATACATGAAATAAGGAATCAAATATATCATAATAAATGTACATGAAATAAGACTTAGTTCTGGGAAACATTTCTCCTGGAAATATTTATATATCATTCAATTCCTATATCATTTTACAGGCTATAGAAATGCTGTTACAAAAGAGTTTGAAATACATGCAGTTCTGTGAATTAAACACCATAAGTCTATATAAATTGCATAAATTATAACACAGAAAACTGAACGTTATATCAAGTTGATTATTTCTGGAGATAGACTATATAAATAACGGCATAGCTATTCCCTTTTCCGTTTCATAATTAACGTCTAAACGCACATATACAATCTTATATGTAAATTCACTTAAAGCTAAGCTATCCCCGTGCTCATATATAATTTACAAGATTATAGAGAATCTCAAGTATTTGGCTCTCGGTAATGCATAGCATATTTAAAACAAATGTTGCCTAAAGAAAATAGTTACTGTTTCATTTCAAACAAAGTGTTATATTTCTAACATATGCCTCGTTTCTATGACACCGGACAGTTCTACGTTTAATTAATATTTGGAACAAACTATCATCATTAAAAACATGTTCGTATGTTCAAATGTAGAAGTATATACATTTTAGTACTTACTTTAAATTTATACATAGTATAAATTGGAATCACGTGTTTGTTAAAAGATCTTGTATTTAAAATGGCTTGAAAGATACTATTTTTATTTATACGACATTATTTATCATTTTTTTATTATTTAAAACTTTTCAAGGCGAAATACAAACTATAAATTTTGAATTTTATTTTCTACTTCCTTGTAAATATACTTTACAGTATTGTAAAATTCTTAAAGCGTATGAATTCGTTTTTTTCAGATTTTCCGTAACAAATGTCTATTTATTAAACTCTAATATAAATGTCAGTTAAAAAATTATTAAATAATAAGGACGAAGTTACAATAGAAAATAAAATAATGAAAAAGGAAAAGAAAACGGGGAGGAATTTATTTGATGTAATGCATGGTGAACTTTACCGTTTGAAACATATAGGACATACATTATATTTACATTGTATAATGGCCATTGAATAATGGTAACATTCAGCCCCGTAAACCCGTAATACCGATGACTATATCCTATTTTTGTTTATACATATCTTGTCATACTCAGTTGTGATCAAAATTATGAGATGGGTTGCGTATGTAAAACAATTAATAATGACGTGAAGACGATTCCTTGTGAATACCTAGCATCATGATAGATTAAACATTAGTACAACATTTGATGTATCTTTTGTGTTTTAAAGTTGAAGGCAGTGAATTTAGGGCAGAAAACCCGATGGTAGCTTAATGATCAAAAGACATTTCACTGATGGTCTGGAGGTGTCGTGTTGGTAAACAGACGGTTTCAATTTTTGGCACGAAAGTTGCCAGGAAAAATAGTGTTTATGTGCTCTAAATGTAAATAAAAATGTATGCTTCGAAACATTTTTTTTTACCTAATAAAATCCTCGCCCTGATATTTCCAGTTTAATTACGAAGTATTTTTGATCATTTTCTGTTTTACATCTCATTGATCATGTGGAAGATTAATGATTTTTCTTACTACATTTTTCTGTGAATCCGGAGAACTCAATGATGAAGATGACTCTTGTTGAATATTTTTCATTCTTCATAGGTATAATTTTTACATAATTTCTAGGCTGTGTACTCAAATTTATTTTGCAGAGTTTAAAATTATTTTTATTGATTTAATAATTACTTGTGTTTACGATTATCTATGATATTTTGCTACTTGGCACTTGATGACCAAGCAACCAACCTAAAGATAGACCGATAGACATACCGAGATAAGTTCATATATGTATATATATATATATATATGTGTGTGTGTGTGTGTGTGTGTGTGTGTGTTACGATAAGAGTCCGAAGTTGGCCAATTCAAGAAATGGTCGACCATTTCTAGCATTGGCCAAGTTACATGGGCGACTGGGCAACTAACGTATACTTCGGGCTTTGGTAGGCCCATTCGAGATGCGCCAGACAACCAATGGACAGTCCACGAATTGTCCAAGAAAAATTATCAAAGTTGCATTGTCAAGAAATTTTGCGGAACTTAATCATGCAGTTACGAGACTTTATCATATCAGTTCTAACTCATATTATTACCATTGGGAAAATCATTTTAGTCTAGTCAAGGTAGAAAAAATAACTTCAAAATCAAAGAATAAAAGGACAATTTTTCTTGGGTGATTCACAAACTAACCACTGATTGTTGGGTGAATCGAGAAAGCCAAAAGTAGTCGTCAATTCTCGATTATTTCTGGCTTTAGCCAAGTGTCTTGGCCAATGCTAGAAGTGGTCAGACTTTGGACTTCGGCTGTAACATATACCGTAAAATCCTGAGTATAATACTCAATTTTTTTTTCACATTTTAGTCCACAAAAGGTGTGGGTGAGGGTGCGTATTATACTCGTGTACAAAAAAACGTAGTTTGAAACATTGAATAAACAACAAACAATAGACGAGCTCTATTCAAGTGAAAGTGATTAAGACTGATAATTTCACAGTACTTTTAGTTTTGGATTAAAAATTTAAGTTTTTTTCTACCGAATTTGACGTTTTCGCTTAATTTTATTAGAAATTTTATTTATGTTAATAAATATTTGTGCAATTTTTAAATAAAATTTTTAAAAGTTATGGGTGTGTATTATAGTCGAATTTTAATTTTTCTAAAAATTTCACGGAAAATCAAGCATGTGTATTATACACGTATGCATATTATAGTCAAGATTTTATGGTATATATATGTGTGTGTGTGCGCTTATAAACTCATTATTTATTCAGCTAATTATACCTGAATTGTTTTTGCCATAATTTTACGTTATAAAAACCTCTTTTCTAATTTTTAATTACAATTTTCGCATTGTGTTTAAGGAAGATCAGTGAGTTCTGCGGCTGCATGAATGTACATTCTTTATAAAAATTTGAAAGGAAAACTGAATTACCCATTAATACTCCAAAGTTTATTCAGAAGTTAATTAAATGGTAAACAAATTAAGGTTCTATCTTAAAAAGCCCTTTTGTAAAGTTTTTCAGATTCGAATGCATTATTAAAGGACTAACTTTTGATCTTTTATTCGTGGTTAAATTTTTTAACTTAATATTTAATCATAATATTAAGTACAAAAACTATTATTGCTAACCAATAAGAATATGTTTTTATTTAATATTTTATTTTGTTGCAAACAAGCCATGGAAAAAGTTATTTGACATCTACAAGAACTTGCATTATTTAATCTAACATAAGACCATGGCATTGGAATTGCATTAAACACTAAACTATAATGATTAACGATCGTTAAAAACCTTTAAATTTTTATAAAAATAATGAGAAGAATTTTTTCCATGAAAAAAAACTTTATTTTATAGCGTTTCTGAGATATTACATTATTAAAACATATATCCCGGCAGGAAGTACCACATCTTTAAAAAACCTTAACTATTAATTTACAGGATACAATAAACCATATTTTATTTTCTAGTATTAAAAGCGTTTTAAATATAATATTGCTGAAAATAGATTTAAAAATTAGTATATGGTTAAAATGAGGTTTATAGAGTAATATTATTGTTAAAAAATTCCTTTTCGCTGAAATTTATTAGGGGATAACCGAATTTTAAGGAGAAAACGAGTAATTTTATGTATTTTTTTATCAAAAGTAATAAAAGTTTTAATTATGAATCGACTTTATTGCAGATGAATGCATGCAACAATTAAGGAAAAGAATAAATTGCATAATATAAATCATAATGAATTAAATCAAATTTTGGTATATTCTATTTTATTTCGTACAAGCCTGTTCCCATTGGCTTCTAAAATATATAAACTACATATATAATCTGTAATTATAAATGTATCAACTCCATGAATATAAAAATCCCATAAATAACGTATAAATAATGTATTTCGTTTCTTAACTAATTTTGTTTTAGCAGTCTTTCACCCTGAATCATGATTTATTTGGTAACTTTAATATGAAACATTATACTTAAAAGTTCCTATGAGCATTATTAGCAATCAACTTTAAATTTAACTGAGGGTAGTAAAGGCATTTTAGGAAAATCAGCTAAATTTAAGTACTTCATTTCTTAAAGAGTATGTTTTTAACAGACTTTCAGTATTAGTCATAGTTAATTAGAAAGCTTTAATACTATGAAAGATTTTACTTAATACTAGCATGAGCATTATTAGCATTCAACATTAATTTTGAACGAAGAGTAATAAATGCATTTTAGGAAAATCAGCTAAATGCAACTTAAAAAGTATATTTTTAACAGTCAGTTTTAATCAAGAGTAATTAGATAACTTTAATAGGAAAGATTATGTTGAATGCACCTATGAACATTATTAGCAATCAACTTTAATTTTGAACTGAGAGTAATAAACGCTTGTGAGGAAAACCAGCTAAATGCTGAATTCGAGGTAAATCAGATAGATTTTGTTTTGTATTTTAGTTTTTTGCATTGCTTATTACTAGATCGTTAAAACATAAATGTAGTCATTTGGTAAACAGTTACCTTTATTCAATCATAAAATTCAACGTTTTGAAAAATTGGTTTTTAATACAGATAAATATATGCTGGTTAAAATTTTAAAATAAAGTAACATAAAAATAATCCTTTAATTTTCATATATAATTTTTTAATTTTATATACCAAGATATGTATTTGTACACAATCAAATAAACTCTTATATAACATACTTATAATTGAGAACTAGATTCATAATAACGGTATAATGTAGAATACTGTGTTACACAATCTGTTACTATCATGAATACTGTGATGATATTATTTTACTAACCTATGTAATATTAAGGTAAAAGAGAACTTATCTCTAGTATCGTAAAAGTCATGTCTGTTTCGAAATATTTTTAACTATAATGATTCACACTAAATTTAATTTCCTCGTGCAAACTTCATTAAAACCTCAGAAAGAATTGGTTTTTAAACCGAAGAAGGTATAAGGAAAGATAACAATGAAACACAATTGCAATGATCCAGTGTAAGTTAAATCATTTCGAGCCGATGGTGACAGGTCGGCAAGACCTCTGATTTACAAGCCAGAGTCTACACATTCGAGACTAGTAGTTGATGATTATTATCTACGTATATAATAATCTTTAAACTGTAGGTAACAGAGTATTTCAACTTCTGTGCAACAAAGATGACCTCATACATCGAAATCCACAACCAACTTCAGTCTTTAAAATGTATCTATAGATACTATCCGCAGAGCATGTACGATGAAAATTTTCGCAATCATATAATGTATTAGAAACAGTTTCTTTTGAACAAATGAAATCCCGACCACCTATATTACGACGGAATTGAACGATTTTAGCATTTATTTCCATAAAAAATTTTAATTAAATATTGCAAAAGACTTCCGTTCAATAGTTTCCAATTATTTAGCTATACAAAATTTTGCATCAAATGTATTCCTATTGTAATGATCTTCTTTTTTACTTAATATGTACTTGATTAAATAATACATTTTTTAACCTTATTATTATTCATCTCGTACTACAATACAAGAGTTCAATATCGATGTAAATAGCAATTTTTTTATGCGGTAGCAAATTTCTCACATAATTAAATTAAATATATAACGTCAGTTAAAGAGATACATTTATGAACCTTATAATTCTGTGCTCAGATGGCAAAATGTTATAAGAAATTTACGTGACAGCAATTTTAAGATTCAAGATGTCATGAAAAATCAGTAATTTGTTTTACATGGGCAAACGTGGTGCCAAAGTTTCAGAAAAATAGTTGGCTATTACTTACAAAAGTTACAGTAAACAGAAAATATCGGCAAACGAGAATCCGGAATGTGAAAACTCAATTTTTTAAGAAAAGTTTCTTATAATATTTTGCCATCTGAGCACAGAATTATTCATCTCTTTCTGCAGTAGATTATTTCAGTATCAATGTAAATAGCAGTTTTTTATGATTTAGTAGGAAATTTCTCACTTAATTAACTTGAGCATGTAATGTCAGCTAAAAAATTAAATTCGCTGGTCCGCCTATATGGTGCCCCCATAATAAAATGGCCAGCAAAACTTCGGTGAATTATAGGCGAACGTCTTCACAAAAAGTGCCCCGCGTTGGTTAAAAAAATTAAAATTAAAATTTAATTAATTAAATTCAAATTCAGCTTATGATACGCGCAAGAAAATTGCTAAAACCTTTTTGAAAAGGTATCCATAAATTATGTAGAGGTAAAATTGAACTCAAAATTAAAACAACACCATCAGATGTGTTTACTTCAATGATCAGGGGTAATAATTGATTTCAGATTACAACGAATTATGTTATTTAAGGTGACTAATAAAAATGAATGCTCATCAAATCTGCCGCAATGATCCTCGCCGATAACTTAATATATAATAATCCTTTTTCCGCCTAAGCTCCAGGCGAAATGAATTCTTCACCCACATGCTCTTAGTGGTTAATTGCAACGATGCCGCTAGAAATCTTCAAAGTGTTCGCATTCATTCTTTAAGCATTTTTTTTTCTATAATTCTCTCTTCACTTTCGGGAATCACGTGCGTGGTTAAAGACTTGTCACGCGCATGTTTACAACCCGTAATGCAATTATCACGCACGTGTCTCTCTTAATCTTTGAAAATTAAAGTCCCGTGGGTGTTATTTTTAACAGGTTGATTGTTTTCCGAAACAGTTCCTTACATTAAATATTCATGTTTTCCAACACGAATATTCAAGAATCAATAAAGTGTGATCTTTAAATGTCAATAAAGAGTAAAATTCTTTGAAATAATAATGATATTTATAGCCTATTTTTGACTGCTCTTTTAATCTTTTTGATCATGGAGTAAAAGAAAATTAACAGTTTCGTCGTTTTATTTTTGATACCGACTTTATTATTAATTGTGAATACCACCTTAGTAAATAAATCATTGAACATATAATTGATAAAATTTATAATTAATATATTTTTCTATACATTTTATTACATAAAACAAAGAGGGAGTCATGTCTCTAAATTTTGAATATCCATCATACTTTACGCGTAACTGCCGCAACAAAACATAAAATAAAGGATGAAGAAGCATAGTTTTCAAAGTAGGCTATAGGTTTACGCGCAAACATTATGTGGACAAAGTATTGAGGTATTAGTTGAGACTCTACACTGTCTCAACAACATATATATTATGTTAGCGTTCCTTAAATATACAGTGAAATTTTTCCGACAGTAAATACGCTCAAATTTTTTAGTAAGGAGATATAAA
This sequence comes from Dolomedes plantarius, assembly GCA_907164885.2. Taxonomy (NCBI): domain Eukaryota; kingdom Metazoa; phylum Arthropoda; class Arachnida; order Araneae; family Dolomedidae; genus Dolomedes; species Dolomedes plantarius. Next base: position 103,166,909 of record OU015497.1, on the reverse strand, counting down.
TTTCTATTGCTCTATTGAACTAAACACATCCAAGTAATCTTTTATGCGAGGAAACTTAAATGCTTTGTATCCATGTAAAAAATACATAGATGGATAAAATTATATATATATATATATATATATATATATATATATATATACACAAGGTGATTTTATTAAACTGAAACTACTTAGAGCCCCCTTAAGCGCGATCTATCATTCGGAATTCCACCAAAATTGATAGAGAGACTAAGGACGACATGGGAATGAGTTTCCATGAAAATAAAAAGTTCCAAAAGTCGATGATAGGGGAAGATATGGCGCTGTTGTTGTCGGCCTGAGAATTTGCACAAAACGCAAGTAAAATATCAAAGTGCAAATTCACGACTACGTAGTCAACAGTATTTCGGGCTATAAAGATAAGAGGTTAATACCGAAAAAGTTGTATTAAACAGACAAATGAATAACAAAAAAAATCGATGCAAAACCTCTTTATGCAGTAAATTTACTTCTCCCTCCTTCAATGTCACCACCATCCTTGTGGACGACACATTGCATCATGAACACTATGTTCTCAACTGCCATGAGCGCAACATGTCACCAGGAATGTTCATCACAGTCCGAGATATGTTGTCCTTTAGGGCCGACAAGTTAGAGTCTCCACCATGATACACCTTGGACTTTAAATAACCCCACAGAAGTAAGTCACATGGGTTAGGTCCGGAGAGCGAGGTGGACATGCATGGGGGAAAACAGCGACTGATGACCCTCTCTTCTGTTCTGTAAAGCGATGTCGCAACAGATTCTGCACCAATCTTTATAGCCAGAAATACTAGCGCTTCTGTCGACTACTAAGTCATGACTTTTCATTTTGATGTTATACTTGTATTTTATGCAAATTCTCGGGTGCGTCGACAACAACAGCGCCATATCTTCCCCTATCGTCGGCTTTTGGAACTAATTTTTTTTCTTTCCGGAAACACTTTCCCGTGTCGTCCTTAGTCCCTCGAATGTCCTTAGTCAATTTTGGTGGAATTCCGACTGATAGATCGCGGTACAGGTGGATCTCAGTAGTGTCAGTTTAATAAAAACCACCCTGTATATATATATATATATATATATATATATATATATATATATATATATATACAGGCTCTCGATAAATAATTATATATATATATATATAATTATTTATTTATATGCACTTACAAAACACTTATACATTCAATATAGTACTTGTGTATGTACAGAGATCGTTTGACAATATCTGGCTCCTAAGGACTGTTCACAATGCATCTCGACCGCAACTTTATGTTACTAAGTTGGCGAGTCTGTTGGGATGACCTCTTATTCGCTTGACGTAACACGTAGTTAATGAATTAAGCTCTGTGAATGGTTTAAAATTTTTAACGCTGACTTTACGCAATGCTACGGATTCAGAGTGAACAAGCCTTTTCGCTCTCGATATTGCTTTACAAAAACCGTCGAAAATATATGGACTTTAAAATATTTTTCGTGCAACTCCAATCACACAATCTATATATTTCAATCCAAAATTACAAATAAATTATAATTTGCTCAAACTGACAGGGAATAACAAAACGAAACATAAAATCAATTGAAAGTGAAAGATATTTTTTTTTCTCCTAACATTTCGTAGCTGAGTAATGAAGTCATAACAATAACGCCTTATAAACAAACGCCCTTGCTGAAAATAAAACCTTAATTTTACATCGCATTAATTTTTATGGTGATTCGGTGAATTTCCTCTCAGTTAAATAACCGAATATTTAACCGATTAATTTACCGTGGACTCATACCCTTCTTTTGAGCTAGTTCAAAAGAAAGAAAAATATGGCGAACTTATTTTCTAGATGTATTTCTTTTGAGCGATAACTAATCTTCCGACTATGATAAATCATTCATCAATTATGATAAATCATTTCACGATCAAGTTTTGAGATTTTACACCGTGAAATATCTCGAAATATCAACAATTAAGTTCAACAGGAAAGAAAACTACTCTATAATTAATAAACGTAAATGGGGTGTAAAATGTATAGATTTCGTAACGCAAATGCAAACACATGCATATTATATATATACACATAATATATATATATATATATATATATATATATATATATATATATATATATATTATTTATATTATATACAGAGGCTGTTCACACATTTTTTAGACGATGTATATTGTATTCACAAAACTAAATTACATAAAATTCTTGTGTTTTAAATGTTCTATTTGACATCACTTATTCTGAACTATCGTTCGACACCGCAATTTCCAGGATAAGAATGCCTTTTGAAGTGTCAGAAGAGGTATTCTATCCCATTCCTCCTGAACAGCTTTCCAGAGTCCTGTAAGGGTTTTGGGATGACGTTTGGATAATGCAGATTTTAAAAGTCCGAAAGCACAAAAATCCATAGGTGATACATCGGAAGATTTAGTAGGGATATCAGCGAAGGGTATGGCCTTGATAACAGTTTTTTGTTCCATTTCTTTTAGGAAATTTACAGTGGATTTTGATGTGTGACTGCTAGCTTTGTCCTGATGGTGTCTCACAGATTGATGGCACTGTGGGTAAAGCGATGGTATTTCATTCAGAAAAATTGGCGATAAAATATGTTCCTGATAGTATTTGGAGTTAATCTTGACATTTTTTTCCACTCTCTTTATTTTTAACTTGCCATTATAAGAAAAACCTGCAACAATCATGAATCCCTTAGAAAACTTTCTTTCGATTCTTTGAACCATGTACTTAAATTTTTTTCTACCCTTTTATGATAATAAATGGCTCTTTTTTTGTTGCAATCATTTAAATACACCCATGATTCATCTATTGCAACAATTGTTTTCCATTTTTCTTTGGATAAGTGTTTCTCATATAGAATTCTGCAGCGTGTCCTGCATTCAGCGATATGATTTGGAAGAAGACGATGCACATTGCGTTTTTTCGCTTTCTTACGATTTAAATCAACGTTTATCATTTTGTTTACAGTGGACACCGAGCATTTTAATGATTTTGCAACTGTCCTTTGACTAGGGGGGTTTTCTTTTAACATTAAACAACGTACCTTTGCAATAGTCGAGGATGTCCGTTTTTTCCTTGGATACTTGTTTGAAAGTTTTGTCCCACTTGAGGCTCCAATTTGACGTTTTTTTCCTTTCTTGTTGACGATATTACCTATCGACGCTTTAGATATCACAAAACCATGACTCTCACATCGTTTTTGGATAACGGAGTATGCATATTTCCTTCGGAAAGAGCATAAATGTAGCCTTCGAGCCACTGCTTTGTTAAAAACGCCATTTTGAATAAAAACAAAACTTTCAAGCCGCAGACGATAATTTTGACTTTTAAAAACATAGTACAATTGCAATTATTTCTTTTGCAGCAAACGATTTTTTATTACCGCTTACCAAAATCGTCTAAAAAATGTGCGAACAGCCTCTGTATATATATGTACATATGTATATACATATATTTCTTTATTTCTTTATTTATATATATATGTGTGTGTGTGTATACAGTGGAACTTCTCTATGGCGGCCAGTAATGGTTCTGGAAAAATGTGGCAGTTTTGAGGGGTGGCCGAGGAAAAGTGAGGTTTCTTCTATGCCATTGTCTCTAAGGAGTTTTTAATTGGTCTCAACATTTTTTTTTTTTGATGGGGGACTGGCAAGAGAAGTTTCACTATAAAGGTATATATATATATATATATATATATATATATATATATATATATATATATATATATATATATTCATATGCATTTACAAAGTAATTATACATATAAACAATACTTATGCATATCGAGAATATTTGCATATGCAAAAAGGTTTTTAAAAAAAAAGCTTTCCCCACTAAATGTACAAAATAAATATCATGAAGAAACCTCGCGTGACCCAGCAAAACTTTCTACAATGAAACACAAATTAAGATACATATGAGGGGAACAAAAACAAAGAAACTTAATGTTTTTGGGGCCTTTTTTTTCCTCTTTTATTCGTGCATTATTTTTTTTTACATAGGATGGAAAGACTTTTAGCGTGCAAGAAGGATTGATTTCTTCATGGAAAACATTTTTTATGGTGGTGTTTATTCTAATTCCAATCGTCGAAATGCATTATATTTAACAGCTTCTACCAGGCGGTGGAGGATAGGCATAGTTATTTATTCGCTGAACAATTTAGAAAATACAAAATATATGTACACTTAAATATGTGTTCAAAAATTGAGACCAGACGTGTATTGTATATGATGACTCGCACGGAATCGATTAAACACTCGTTATTAGCTTGATAAATATGCTAGAGATTGAGGTTTTACAAAAAAATTAATGACATCGAAAGTTGTTTCTTAGTCTGATACTAAGTTTTTATTTGTTGAAATTGGCAAAAATGATCTTTCCTATTGATCTGCTCTTTTGTAACTATTTTTTTATGAATGTGGGATGGTTCAAAAGTGGGGATGTCTTTTCGAGTAATATTTTTACCTGCCATAGTCTATTGCAGGGGTCGGCAACTCCGTGCCCGCGAAGCAATTTTAAAGTTCCCGCCGCTCAAATATTTAAATTTTAGGTATTTGAGTTGAGATATTTGATTTTAGATATTTTTGATTATTTGAGTTTAGATATTTGATTGAGAGACATGAATAGAGCTGTTTTTAAATTTATTTCCACAGGTGAAAGAATTTCTATTATCCAGGAATGAAATTTGTTTAGAATTAAAGCAAAAAACTTGGTTAATTGAGCTAGTTTTTCTAGCTGATTTAACTGTAAAATTGAAGGAACTAAATTTCAAACTACAGGGTAGAAATCATCATATATTGCTTCTATGACAGGTACGATAAATGCATTTAAAGCTAAATTATCACTCTGAAAATAGCATATGGAAAATATAATTTATCACATTTCCCAAATTTAAAAATGTTGATAGAAAATTATTATGATCGAAATTCTACCACTTATCAATTTTCCAAACATTTTGATTCCTAATTGGAAGAATTTAATAGCAAATTTGAAGAATTCTACGAATTGGAGGGATTTTTGACGTTTTGTATTAATCCTTTCTCTCATACAGGGTACGATGTGACTCATAAAATCGCAACATACTTTGATATTTACAATACGGAGGACTGAGAATTGGAAATTATATATATAAGAAATGACAATGAATTAAAATTACATCATAACGAAGAAAAATTCTGGGATTTAGTGAATGGATATACCTTTCCATTGTTGAGAAAATGTGGTCTGAGATTAAACTCTCTTTGCGCGTCGACAAATACTTATGAGTCTTTGTTTTCCAATATGAAATACTTAAAATAAAAGCACCGATCAAGCCTCACTGACAGTCATTTAGACCATTGTCTGAGAACTGGGATCTCGACTCAAGTACCACATTATATTCGCATGTAGGGGTGAACATGGTCCGCAAGGATAGATGCATACTTGTGTTGATCCATCGTGCCTTCCACAATGATTATTGAACCCGGAGAATACCACGAAAACATTCCCCAGACCATAATGCTCCCTCCTCCAGCTTGGACCCTTCCGGCAATTGTTGCAGAGTGTTTGCTTTCAGATGTGTCACGCCGTATACGCCAACGTGCATCTGTCCAATGGAGCATAAAACGTGATTCACGGGGAAAAACCACTTGTCTCTACTCATTGGAAGCCCAGTTGCGGTACTGGAGTGCAAATTCCAGCCTTCGTCGCCGATGAACAGCAGTCAGCATAGGTGCATTAACCAGGCGTCTGCTGCGGAGGCCCATAAGCAGCAACGTTCGCTGAACCGTTGTTGTGGAGACACTGTTGGTAGTCCCTTGGTTCATCTGGACGGTCAGTTGATCAACGGTTGCACGTCTATTCGCCCGAACGCATCTCCGCAGCCGTCGTTCACCTCTGCCATCTATGGCCTGTGTTGCATCACATTTGCCACGTCGCTGATTTTGGATAGTGCCATTTTGCCATGCACGGTATACTTTTACCACGGCGGCCCGCGAACAGATTACAAAATTAGCCGTTTCGGAAATGCTTCCACCCTTGGCCCGAAAGCCAATGATCATGCCCTTTTGGACGTCCGATAAATCGCTCCGTTTCTGCATGACTGCAAGAACTGAAATGTTTTTCTAATTCCTACAACACACTTTATTTATCCACCAAATTTGCTGATGGCACGTGCCTTCTGCGATTACTTATTCAACGTTGACGTCAAAAGTAGGCGGTGGTCACATTAATATGACTGGACTGTATATATATATATATATATATATATATATATATATATATGTGTGTGTGTGTGTGTGTACAGTGGTGGCAAAAAGTCCCGAACACACTTTTTTTTTGCTTAATTTTTATGTTTGAATGTTAATTTTTCGCTATGAATTATATATGTTATGTTAATTTTTCGCTATGAAATTATCGTACTATATTAACTATTGTTATTGATTCTAATCTATTTTTTCATGCTGATTTCAAATCTGTTTGTAGAATTCATGTAAAGTAAATAGTTTCATCGATATTTTGAAAAGACCATGATAAGACAAGCACAAGGTCAATGTAATAATGAGTGACTGTTGTTTCAAACAATGAAATGCTCCGTTATTACAACCAATCAAAGAGCAGTAGTGATGAAGGGTTGAAAGCAGAATGTACAGCATGTTTTAGTGTACTAAAAGTAGTTGTGTGTTGCAGTTTGAAGTGCGTGTTTGGAAAATATTGGAATTGTGGGTAAATTTTCATTTCCGCCTGATAATAAAAGGTACAAAAGAATACTTTTGAAGGAAGAAGTTTATTCTATGCTCCAAATTGCTGTTAATGTACCATGTGGTCTTTCTACTGTCGTTAGAACTTTGAAAAGATATTCTGAAACACATTTATTGCAGACAGAGAGCGATATGGACGACCAAGAAAAAAAACTTTACGTGAAGACAGGGTATTGCACAGGATTTCACTTTGAAACTGAAAGCTTAATTCACCGCAAATTTTGAAACAACGAACTTTGACATCGAATGTGAAAGTGTGCCCAAGAACTGTAAGAGGAAGACTGCTGGAAATTGGATTAAGAGGCAGCAAAGCTCGCCCAAAACTATTTCTGACCAATTTTCAACGCAAGAGGAGATTGGCGTGGGCAAGGGATCATTCATTATTTGACTATTAAAGACTGGGAAAAGGTAATATTTAATGATTAAAGTAAGTTTTGTATTTCTAGTAACCAAAGTAGTGCCTATGTAAAACAACGCACTCATGAGAAATTCAGCCTTCAGTGTCTGAAGCCTAAAGTAAAACACCCGACGAAAGTGGACCCGAAGATATGGAGCTGCATGTCTTCTCGTGGTGTTGGTAGACTTCACATCGTGAGTGGAACAGTGAAAGCCAAGGATTACATTTAAATACTACAAAATAAATTGCTACCAACAGCGGGAAATCTTTTTGAGGATCAGACATGGATTTTTCAGGACGATAATGCTCCATGTCACCTTGCAAATGTAGTCTAGAAATGATTCGAAGACAATACTGGGAATAGGATGAACTGGCCAGGATAGTCTTCGGATCTTAATCTGATAGAGAACCTATAACATAAAATTACTTATGATATTTCAAAGAAAAAACATTCAAACAAACGTGAGTTAATTGAAGCATTAGTATTTTACTTCAATCATGTCACGAAAAAACTTCTGAAATTGGTGCATTCCATGCCAAAAAGACGTCGAGCCGTAATTAAAACAAACGTCTGGCCCATAAAATATTGATGTTCAAACATGTAACAAGCAAATTTTCAAAATGCATATTAAATGTACCGTATTTGTAAATTTTTGTGTCATTCTACTACGTATATTATGTTATTCTATATTGTGTCATTCTGTACATAATACACATTCTTGTGTTCAGGCAGCTGTACTACAAAATATACTTGCGACATTAAAAAACTAGTAACAGATTTGAAGTCATCATGAAAACATACATTAGAATCAATAACAATAGTTAAGATAGTACGATAATTTCATAACGAACAATTAAGTCAAACACAAAAATTAGGCAAAAAAATGAGTGTGTTCAGGACTTTTTGCCACCACTGTATATATATATATATATATATATATATATATATATATATATATATATATATATATATATATATATATATATATATATATATATATATATATATTATATATATATATATATATATATATATATATATATATATATATATATATATATATATATATATATATATAATATATATATATATATAATATATATATATATTCACACACATTGAAATTTCTCTATCTTCCCACCGTTTTTCGTTGGGAACCTCTCTAGATGATAATAATTTGTTCAGATTCGAGTAAAGATTTCGTAGAGCAAATGTTATAGAAGAAACCCCCTTTTTCCCGGCCACCAGTCAAAACGGCCATTTTTTTTCTAGGAACCATCACTGGCCACCAAAGAGAAGTTTCACTGTACATGAATATTATATCACATATGCAAGGCTATACTTAATGCACGATTCATGTTATGTATTAGTATAGAGGTCCGTTCATTTGTTACGCAACGTTAAACAGCATAGAGATCCAATTTTGCATTCCGCAATCACTGCATTCAAATCTCTGAGGGAGTTCGGTAACACGAGTAGAGTTCCGATTTCCTGTAATTAATTATGCTTAAATTTCGGAGAAAACATTCGGATAAACCTAATGCTTGTAGTTTGTATGAGTACAATTTTATGTAAAATGACACATAAGGTTCTTAACTTTCGACTTTAGATAATTATCAATGCATTATTGTTATAAACCAAATGCGAAGTTAATAAAGATCGAAAAAAAGTATTGCTGAGAAAGACATTTTCTGTACTATCTAAATAACTAGAAAGATAGAGAAAAAAGTATATTTCTTTGTAAAGAAAGGGAATATATTCCCTCCTTTTAAGTAGAGAATATTTAGGTATAGAATATTTAATTTTAGAAATGGATGATTTACAAAGATACATTGATGTAAACAAACATGAGCAGCAGGTTGATCATTTTTCACAGTTTTGTATATTTGAGTTATAGTTTTCGAAGATGTGTTTGCAAAGTCCCCTGCCTGATAATTAGTGTGTTTCAGACCTCACGTAAAAGCTTGGTGGGCAGTAGATTGAGTACCGCTGATCTTGAACAACCAAGCATTATACCATTAGCGATTATGACTACTTCAAACGCACCGTATCTCCATGCACAGAATTCAGCGTTCCGAAAACTGAACTATACATATGATGAGAGAAAATTTATATTTCTTTCTATTCCTTATAATCAAAGCCCAGAACTAAATTCAGTTATTTGATTAAGGCCAAAATTAACCTAAAGAAAATACATTCAGAAATCAGTGCGAAGTATAAATAGATTTCTAGAGACACTCGTTATATGCAGCGAGGGGAAAAGCTCCTTTTGTAGCTTCAAATTGAAGTTCAAATATCATCTGCAGTGGCTTTCTGTTACATACTTAGATTTTTCACGAAATTTTCAAACACAGTTTCATCGACCATAGATCTCAGGACGCTTGAGCTATGGAAAGACACAACTGTAACTAAGCCAGCTAAGCAACATCCTGACACATATTCCATTTCACCTATACAGACCTGATGCCATATCTCTCTTTGCCAGCGATTGCTTATTTATCTATATAATGCGTGTTGTTGCTTCAAAATTACATAGAACCATGTCTCACGTACTGATAAAAGGTTGTACGAGTTTTCTAGGACGTCTAAATTTCTAGCCTAATTTAAAGACTTGGGTTCGACAAAGTTTCAGAGGCAAGAAACTAAGCTGTAGTACTAGTAACAAACAAATATAAATACCCACTCCAATTCAAACGCACCTCTAAAGATATGATGAAAAACATATTATCAAAAAAAAGTAAATTATATAATTCTCCTAACCAGAGATTTTACTCTTAAGTAAACACAACACTGACTCCCAGGGAGTGTTCTGTTAAAATTGTGGTAGCCACACGGAGGTTACATTGGCTCATTTGAATGCTCCCAGCTAAAAAGAAGCCATCAAATCATACCGGAGTATAACCTAATGTCTTCGCCGACGTTCCCGGCATTGGAAAAAAATACATCACGTTGACTCGAAATTTTGAAAAATTCCTCACGAAGTTTTATAGAATCTATTGATAGGCAGTAAAGTTTTTTTTTCCAATTCCACTCTTATGTAGGATGGTAAATCCCTTCATACTCAGTACAATCTCTCCGTACAATCTCTCTGGTTAGGCGCGGTGGCCCAATTGGCAAGAGCAGCGGGCCAGAGATCTGAACGTCCCTGGTTCGATAATCGTCTCTACAAATCCACCGCCGTGTTTACTAATGGTGACCGGGGCACGTAAAATAGGGCGTGGCTTCAATGTCCTTCAAATTCTAAAATTTACCTCTGGAAGTGCGGGGTCAAGTGCTCCGGTCTCGTCACTTGACTCGGTTCAAAATTACAGGACCGGTCATTTAGCCAAGTCGGACTCCGACCCTTGCGGTGCTAATTCAAAACAGGGGCCGTACATTCATCGCCCATAGCCTTCGGGACTTGATGTGAATTTGCTGTCGGTCAAGTGGTATAAGCAACAACAACAACAACAATCTCTCCGAGTTAATGGGCTTTGCTTCTAGTGCAGATGCTTGACTCATTGTTTCAAGTATACATTCTGTCAAAAAAAAGATATGCACCCAGAAGAAATCAAGCTACTATCCCGAAACTTGGCAGGAATGTAGTCTGGTAAGAGATATGCAAATGATTAAAATTTTGACACCAATGAGACAAGGGTAAGAGCGCTATGCGCATATGAGATGCGCAGCTGGGAGAGTTTAAAAGCACGATTGCTCGTGCCATAGGGTTATTCAAACAAATCTGTCGACTTGGATGGACGGTATTGTGACTAGAGATGCCTCTGAGACGTAACCGGCGACAGTACGAACAATTGTCGGACTTTGAGAAGGGGCGTATAGTAGGCCTCAGAGAAGCAGGTTGGTCGAACAGGCGTATCGGCCGCCACCTCGGTCGGAGCGATATGGTAGTTGCTAGGTGTTGGCACCAATGGATCACGGAAGGGATAGTCTACCGTCGCGGAGGGTCAGGGTGTCCCAGGAACACAAATGTGAGTGAGGATCGCGCAATCATGAGAGCAGCCACGTCCGTACCAACAACGTTGCTAGAATCGGTTCGACACGATTTATCACCTTCCAGACATACGGTGGTATCAAGAAAAACCATTCGTAGACGACTGGCAGACGCAGGTATAAGGATCCGACGTCCATTAAGACGCCTACCACTGACCCCACTTCATACGCAGTGTCGATTGAATTTTTTGCCGACCTCGGGCAAGCTGGAGTGTGACAGATTGGAGGCGTGTGATCTTCAGCGATGAATTCCGATTCAGTCTCAACGCTGATGACCAGCGCATACGCGTGTGGAGGCGGCCAGGCCACCGGTCCGATCTGGCATTTGTTTTCGAGAGGCATACGACGATTACACAAGGTGTGACAGTGTGGGGAGCGATTTGTTGGGACACACGATCACCTCTAGTCGTCCTTCAACGCACTTTGACGGCACACAGTTATGTGGACGAGATTTTAACGCCAGTTGTACTGCCTATGCTATCAAGTCGCCCAGGTGCCATTTATCAGCAAGACAACGCTCTTCTAAATACTGCGCGACTCTCCCAACAATGTCTTGAAGGATATAACGTACTCCCATGCCCTGCCAGGTCACCAGACCTCTCGCCAATAGAGCACATCTGGGACGTGCTTGGAAGGCATGTGCAGCCGTCCCGGAATAGTGGTGAATTGACTGCCCAGTTTCAAAGAGTATGGCATGATCTTCCGCAGGAGGCCATAGGTGACGTCATTGATTCGATGCCACGCCGTGTTTCGGCTTGTATAGCTGCTAGATGTGGATTTACTATTTACTGATTTGTAACCTTTTTCATGTCATATCTTCTTAATAAAACGGTCTGTTCTTATGAATTTGTAATTATTTTCTTATCTCCTCATACACTACATACATGTTAAGTTTCGTGATAGTATCTCGTCTCCTCCTGGGTGATATATTTTTTGTGACAAAATGTATTATTCCTCATTTGGTTTCTTCCAATTTCAGATTTCCCGTTCATATGACCGCGTCTTTTAATCCTTTCTTAAGGCGGGCAACCAAAGGGTATTGAACAAACCGGCCGAATTTCAACGAAAAAAATGGCGTTCGGTTTTTTGAATTTCGGTTGGCCATCCAAATTGACAAAACGAATGCTTGTGCAGCTGTTCGTTCATTTTCAGGAACTGAATATCATGATGAATACTTTGCTCAACTCAGTTTCCGATAATGCATAACGAATTAATTTTCCTACTCAAAATGAAATTTCCAAGCAAAAGGTAAATAAATTCCAAAACAAATTGTAGGCTTTGTACACATACAGAGAACAACGGCTAACGAATAGTAACGAACATCCTTTAATGTACTGCCTAGAGAGCGAACCCTCGCAAAGGCAAACAGATACATTCGATAGTGGTCGTTGCGATGTATACATTTACCAAACCAATTCGTTCGGCTTCGTTTTCTGTATGTACACGTGCCTTGCTAGAAAAGGATAATTTTAATATGAATTTAAATAAAACTGACTAAGAAAGGAAGACAAAGTACAGTCGAACCTGTTTTTGTGCGGTAGATAGGGACCACACACACAAAATAAAAAGTATGTTCAGAAACTTCACAAATTGCTATAACATATAATGTTTCACAACATATTAAAGAAAAAAAATTTGGCGGTGGAGAGGGACTGCATAAAAAAGTATCACTTAGAAAATATATCAAAAGTTTACGAAATAGCGTAAAAGTGCTTTCCAAACAAAATAAATAATTAAATTACACGTGGAAACATATTAAAAAATTTTAATTTCTCATTTTAAACATGGAGAAATGTTCAAAATGTACTAATTCGATACTACCCATCGTAGTCCAAAACGGGCATATTCTTCTGATGAACTGGTTCGTAATTGTTTCCGTCTCTTGAAGATATTAGAGTTGATTTATTTTTTGTGACCATGTAGTCGGTGAAATGTTTTTGCGACGACGGTCGTTTGATCAGCTGCTTGTAAACGTCGCGGTTGCCAGATATACACGATCGAAGCTCTTTTTGGAATTTCAAATAAATAATTTCAATTCTTTTCGATACATATTCATATACCGCACAAAAGAAATCGCACAAAACAAACCACACAAAAAAATCGCATAAAAAATGACCGCACTAAAACAGGTTTAACTGTATTCAATACTTTAAGAATAACATGGTAAGTGAAGATGGACTTGCCTGCAAAAGCGGATTCAAACGTCAGATAACTTAAAAATAAACAATTGCGTAGTGCCTCTCATTTACTTGCGAGTAAATTTAGACAAAATTAAAACCTTTTATTTTATTAGAAAAAGTATAAACAAATCATCTTTTGAAAAATTTCATTATCGGTAGCAATAATTTGTAATTAGTTTTTCTTCTGCTATTTCGTAATGAAATTCTATCCGTAGCTCAGTTGATGCTGCGTAACTTCATTTTTCCCTTAACCTTTTCAAACGATCATGATATAAATTAATAATAGTAAATTTCCCGGTTCGTTGACATTAATTATCAGTGAATAGAGAAACAGAAAATTATTTATTAGATATAAACATGGAGTTCTTTTATTTGAAATGTCAGGGAAATCTCATGAATTTGAAGTAAACTGAAAATTTTTAGATTTAGTAATATTTAAAACCAAGAGCAAATTTTAGGATTTTCAGTATTCTCTCGAATTAAATGTAGCAATTAAAAATTATAATAATAATTATTAATTTTTTTCACATTTTGGATTTGTAAATGGGAAAAGAATATTTTTTTAATTTTCACTCATAAATAATCAATAATAAAAAACAGAATTATTTTCCTAACTAGTAGCAACCTAAAAACGGTCCTTATAATGTTGGATAATGTAATCTTGTAAGCAAAGTGAAATCTGGTTACTAAAATCCACAACTAAAATCTTGTAACCAAAGTGATGTCACTGTCAATCTTGCAACCAAAGTCAAGGTCACTGTTATCAAGTAATTTTTTGACTAAAGTAATTACTTTTCATTTAAAACTCAGTACAATCAGTGATAATAAACACTTTAAAATGTCAAAAAAATCAAATTTCTTCATCTTTTACTGAAAACAATAGTTAAGGTAAATTATCCCTACAATCGTATGACTTAAGCTCCACTAAAAGGACAACAATACAACATTTTTACAATATTTATTAACAATTTTTCTTAAAAAAAATTTTCTTCTGTAACTAGGGGGTAATTCAGCCGGAAACCCTCTGCTTTGTGAGCATATGCAACACTGAACTACAATGCTCCATCTTAATTTTCTTATCGCAACTTTAAAAATTTATTTTCTCTTTACAACAATAATGACATAAACAAACTAGGTCATTAAATATCTGAATCAATCAAATTATACTATAGCAAATATGCAACCACATTTGTCTAAAACAAATTAATTTTGATGCATTTCCTTCATCGAAAACACAACAAAGTAGAAATTATACTCTCAGCCTTCTGCTTGCTGATCATGTGTGTTATTACTTACAATACTAAGTGATAATCATCTTTAAATTTTACATTTTAATTATTTCTTAAGTATTTCTACTTTGCACCAATTAATCACAACCATAAAACTATAATTTTAATACATTTTCAATACTTTTTCTTTTCTCACAAAATATTCCAGCTTAAGTTGGGTACTGACACAGTAACCTTCTGCTTTTGTAAGTAGCTACTGTGACTATGCATCATACAGTAATGTTATAATGGCCTGCACTTCACGGTATATTTTGTCTTAATAAATAATATAATTTAACAAATTATTTTTACTACACATCACTTAATGGGTTCAAGCATCATTAAAACGATCATGTCTATGATTTATTTGTCAATTTATTTCGTTTAAAAATTTATTTCGTTTAAAATACGGCAGGCTAGATAAAAACTGAACCAGAAAAATTATGTTTATACAATTGTGCTGTAATATTGCATTTCAGAGCCCTGCTATAGAGTTCAATTAAAAGTATAGAGATAAAACTAGTGATGGTATTCTTTAAATATTGTTTTTTCTTTAATTGGTTGGTGTAATTTTTCTTTAATTATTGGTTATTCTTTAATTATTGGTTTTATAAATTTGCTCTTGGTTTATAAATATTACTAAATCTAAAAATTTTCAGTATACTTCAAATCCATGAGATTTCCCTGACATTTCAAATAAAAGAAACCCATTTTTAGATCTAATAAATAATTTTCTGTTTCTCTATTCACTGATAATTAATTTCAACGAACCGTGAAATTTACTGTTATTAATTTATATCATGATCGTTTCAAAAGGTTAAGGGGAAAACGATGTTATACCGCATTAAAAGAGCTCCTGATAGAATTTCATTACGAAATATCAGAAGAAAAACTAAATACAAATTATTGCTATCGATAGTAAAATTTTCAAAAGATGACTTGTTAATACTTTTGCTAGTTTCGGGTACATAGAATAATTTCTTGTAATCAAAGCAATAATCAAACCACACTATTTCAACTTTATAACCACTTATTGGTCTATTATTACTTTAACGAGAACGGTGTAGTAAATTTTCCTGATATTTGCCAATATTTCTTCATTCAAATTAAAATGCTTCACGGAATTGAACCACACATTTTCTCATCCATGAACATATGCTGTAACATTGCACTGCCACACCGTGTCATGGTCATTTAACGTAGGATTACGTTCATCCATAAAGGTCCTCCGGAAAGCAAAATTTCAGACGCCAAAACCGTCCGTCGTCACAAGTTATAATTTTTGCAGCGCGCTAAATCCAGTCTGTATCGCTTGGGTAAGCAGTAAACAGTTAAACAGAAAGGTACCAAAATGCGTCAAAATTTTGACATATATATATATATATATATATATATATATATATATATATATATATATATATATATATATATATATATATATATATATATATATATATATACATATATATATCTATATATATATATAGATATAGATAGATAGATAGATAGATACATAACACACACATACATATATATATATATATATATATATATATATATATATATATATATATATATATATACATGCAAAAGAGGTAAGAAACGATAAGTATTCCTATGCTAATAACCCACGTTACTACCTGAAATTTTTTTACTGAGTTTCACAATAAATTTTCTCCATTTAAAACCCATAATTAAAGAATATCATCTCAAAATTTTGTCTATAATTTATTTTTTTAAATATGCGATAAATAGTTTTACAGAGCTTTAAGATTATCAATAACAACTATTACAAAATAATATTTGAAAATGTAACATTAAAAAATATTCTAATAATCATGAGAAAATTTACTCTTGAAAAGTCTAACTACATTGTTTACTCGATCTGGAACCCTCCCGGCTTATATCCATACACCCACCCTCTTTCATAAAAAAATTAGCAAATTGTACTCGAGTATACAGACCGCTGCGAAACGAAGCGGCTCGATTAATTCAAAAGCTCAAATTATTCAACCTATCTCTCAACATGCCAAGCGTAATACATCGATAACTTTATATTTGCTGGTGTTGTTGTGGGCCCCACGTACTACGTAAGCGGCTTAGTATCCTCCAGCTTTGTGTTCAGAACTCCGCAGTTGTTATGCAAGATTTAACCTGTACTAAAGGTTTCGAGGAGAGAAATCTGAGTCCCCCTCTTCAGTAATGTTTGGTAAATAAATGGAAAGGGTACTAAATTTGTTTTGGTGAACTCTTTCGGTTAAAATTTAGCAATGAAAGGAATTTAGACGAGAGAGAATGTGTGTGTCGAAATGAGAATTGCGGAGTTAAACCATTGAAGATGTCAAAGAGAGGAACGTCATATTTCAAAAATTAAATTACGGACAATGTTGCTACTCTGGGTACAATGCTAAAACAAAACAAAAAATCATTTATTCTTATGCACGTCGTAATGCGTATAAAACTTTATACGCATTTAGTGGTATGTGGAAATAAAAAAATTTATATATATATATATATATATATATATATATATATATGTATGTATATATTAATTTAATTAGTAATTACTTGCAAGTAAGGTTCCATCTTCTGTATTTTCTATCTTCAGTATTTACATCCAAGTTAAATAAGAACAACTTATCGAATGTTATACACTAATGATTAATATTTCAGTTGAAATAACTGAAAATTACATTATAATACAGATCTCTAGTATAGGATAAAGAGCGGAGAAAAATTCCGTACATGGAGAAATTCAAATTTAATGCATACGCTGGGTCACAATGAATTCAATTATAAAAAATTCAAATATACAGGTAGACATACAATATTTGTTCAATTT
The DNA here is from genome assembly GCA_907164885.2 of Dolomedes plantarius. Taxonomy (NCBI): domain Eukaryota; kingdom Metazoa; phylum Arthropoda; class Arachnida; order Araneae; family Dolomedidae; genus Dolomedes; species Dolomedes plantarius. Next base: position 103,149,461 of record OU015497.1, on the reverse strand, counting down.
TACTTCCTGAATAATTTATATATATATATATATATATATATATATATATACACAGATGGAGTACAAAATAATACGAACACCTGTGAAAAAGTATGACGTATTTCACACCTGCAGTACAGCCGCGCCACCTGGAACAGAAGTCTGCCACCTAATGAGCGTGAAGAGGAAGGTATCAGTCTCTCAACAGCAGTCACCTACGTTGCATGCTTCTATCGAACTGTCTGTGATAAGTTGAAATGTCAGACCTGTCAGAGTTCCAAAGAGGAATGATAGTTGGAGCGCGTTTAAGTGGAGCATCGGTTACGGAAACAGCAAACATTTTGGAGTTTGCAAGGAGTACGGTATCAGCCGTTATGACAGAGTACACGAAAGAGGGTAAGACGACGTCTTCAAAGCAAAACTGTGGCCGAAAGTCCAAGCTTGCTGATAGGGATAGACGGGTCTTGAAGCGCATAGTAGCCCGAAAGCACAAGCAATCGTTATCCGAGATAACATCCGAAATGAACAGTCATCTCCAGGACCCCGTTTCAAAAAAAACTGTCAAAAGGGAACTTCTTGCTGCGAACATTTATGGCAGAGTGGCAATTCGTAAACCCTTCGTGACAGCAACTAATGCTTTCAAGCGACGCCAATGGGGCAGAGATCACAAAGGCTGGTTCCCACAGCAGTGGCAACAGGTAATATGGTCAGATGAATCGTCATTCACCCTATTTCAGACGACTGGACGCGTTTATGTCTCGAGAACGCCCAAAGAAGCGTTTCATCCTGAATGCCTCTTGCCGACTGTGAAGCATGGGGGTGGCTCCATTATGGTATGGGGTGCGATATCTTGGCGCGGTCTTGGGCCACTTGTTATTCTGCATGGGAGGATCAAATCCAATCACTATCTAAGCGTTCTAGGGGATCATGTCCATCCTTTTGTCCAGACTGCATTTCCTGGAGAGCGACCGCTTTTTCAAGACGACAACGCCCCTATCCACACTGCTAGGTGTGTTCAAGAATGGTTTGAAGAGCACGACGATGCAGTTGAACATCTCGCCTGGCCCCCTCAGTCTCCGGACTTGAATATTATTGAACATTTATGGCAATATTTGGAGTCCAAACTTCGTTCCCGATTTCCACCTCCATCCGGACTTTCGGAATTAGAGACCGCTGTGCAGGAGGACTGGCTTAATATTCCTTTAAATATTGTCCATGACCTTTATGCATCTATCCCACGTCGCATTAAATCTGTACTTCAGTCTAAGGGTGGTCCAACCTCCTATTAATAAAGATTTTCCATTATTTCACAGGTGTTCGTATTATTTTGTCCACCATCTGTATATATATATATCCCATTGTGAATTATTCTTCAACTAATACTGAAAAAAAATTAACTTCTGCTAACTTACAAGTATAAATTTAGGAACATTTCGTCTTAGTAATTAACTAAACCTAATAATTAATTCGTGCAATTTGCCCTATTAGGTTAACTTACATTCGAAAATAAACCCAAAAATTAATACTTTGAAATTATTTTAAAAGTATATTGTCCAGCGAAGCTAATTAACGATTCCAAACTAATTGCTCATAACTCTCTGCCAATTAATGAGGCTAAAATATACAATTACCGATCATTTTCCTCGACTGCCATTCAATTACATAACAGATATTTAGTTATTTAATCGGTACATCAAAAACAATCATTTACCATTAGTATACAACTAATATGTTTAAAGCTAAACCACAAAGTATCAAAAATTTATATGAAGCATCAATTATTCAGCTTATGCATGCATGCTAAGAACAATTGGTCGATATGTTTATGTATCTTTCCACGAGCGGTGTGGTTTAAAGTGGCTATATCCCAGAGGCAGACTTTTATGTACTCATTTACTCTTGTCACTTTTCAAGGCAAAACTAACTTATAATTACCCTGAGAATTATGTAATCTCTAAGTAACACTTCGTTAACCAAAATAGGAATATATTAACTTTAAAAAAAAATCTAAAATATTTTTTTCACTTAGGATTTTTGGGTTTCGTCTAAAGTATTATTAGAGTGGCACATTAATACTCTATTTAAGTGCATGACTTGAGAATGTGTTACGCGAAATAACTTAAAATTAAACTAAAAACAAGTTATTACAGATTATATCTAGTGCTGGTTGGTTGGTTGGTTGGATGGATGGAGTTTAATGGCGCAAGGTCCAGAGAGGACATGCTGCTCCAAACAAATGGTGAAAACCGAAAAACATATAGGTCAGCAATTTAAAACCATAGTCCAGTGTAAATATGCTAAAAAGATGATTTACAAAAAAGAAATGATACATAAAAATGATGCAGACGATGATATATTACGGATAATGATATATAATGGTGATAAAACCAATGACATAAAAAGGGATGAAAACATAAACAAGCAAGAGTGGTAAATGGAGTGATAAGAACAAAAGATGGTAAAAACAGTGAAACACAGACGGTGATAAAATCATTCAAAATTAGCAGATATTAAGGATAGTTATATGCAGCAGGTGATAAAAAGCAATCATATAAAACAGATATTATATCTAACAAAAGCTATTATATGTCTGGACCTAAATTCAAATTTCTGAAGTTCAGTTAACATAAACAAATAATCAAATAAGTTGCTTCAAAATACGATATTCAGGCTAGAAAATCTAATATTACTCTAAAATTCTTCATCATTATTAGATTGTCCACATATTACTTCCTCATTATTAGATTGTCTTAGCTACTCTAGCAAGGAAAAGATCTATATTCTGAATTAGCTCGCACTTGCTGTTTGAACTATTTTCGTAGTTACAATAATATAGTTATCCATCTTAAACGCATTTGGAGGAAAATTGCAAGAGGCGCTGTGAAGAATTTTTCCAAAGAGTTGAAATTGGATAACAAACGTGCGAAAATGGGTTGCAAACAAAATAATCGAATTATTTGCAGCATTTCACAACTATCACTTTTATTTGAGAAATTGCAATGATTATATTCCTCGGTGTGAAAATGATCGTCTGATAACTTCTATTAATACCCATATTACCTCTAATTATACAAAAAATTGAGAGATTATTAATTTGTATTTATAAACCACTGCTACTAAAGATTAATATAATCGTTATTAATGAATTTACCATTCAAAGTAAAGTAAATGAACTAATATGCACTGATTTCAAGTAATTTATTAGTACGAAAGAAAGGTATAATATATTCTTTAATGTCATATTAAATCTAAAAAAAAGAAACGAATGTTTTGCCAGGGACCATTGATTTTCTTTGATAAAATCAGACAAGAATAAAAATTCCATTTGATTGATTGCATATGATGGGAAACGAATTTAACCTTTACGTCATTTAACTCAAAATATAACGGATGACAATACAATTTATTTAAGTTAAAGAATTTTTATTTCTTATGAGAAAATAAGTTTTAATGATTTCATTTCAATGGAGGACAAATATTTTTGTTTAATTATGTATATATATATATATATATATATATATATATATATATATATATATATATATATATATATATATATATAAATATATATATATATATATATATATATATATATATATATATACATACATACATATATATATATATATATATATATATATATATATATATATATATATATATATATATATATGTATGTATGTATGTATGTATGTATATATATATATATATATATATATATATATATATATATATATATATATATATATATATATATATATATATATATATATATATATATACGTACATACATACATATATATATATATATATATATATATATATATATATATATATATATATATATATATATATATATATATATACATACATACATACATACATATATATATATATATATATATATATATATATACATACATACATACATACATATATATATATATATATATATATATATATATATATCTATATATATATATATATATATATATACATACATACATATATATATATATATATATATATATATATATATATATATATATATATATATATATATATATATATATATACATACATATATATATATACATATAATATATATATATATATATATATATATATATATATATCTAT